>SSHR01002169.1:0-12470 GCA_006518225.1 Fusarium neocosmosporiellum
ATAACGGATCTTATTTGAACGCCCGGTCGTATGAGATATCACGTGACTTATTTGTACGTCCGGACGTACATGTATGAGGGGCCCACGATATCCAGTGAATTAATAAGTGGGAAACACAAGGCTCAATGGCCCTAGCATTCGATATATCGACCAGGCAAAAAGTAGGTTGACTCAGGGTGAGGAAAGATTCCCACTTTCGGGCAACCAACAGCACAAGTAGAAAAAAAAGAAAACACGCTTTCCAGTTCGTTCACGTCCGTGATCCTTCAAACGTCAACGAAATACGGAGGCGAAAAAAAGCAAAGAGTCATGCTGCTGCAAGTCTAAGCCACCATCTGTTGGTTTTCACTGTGGGGTTCTACAGGGCGGTGCCTCTCAGGCTGGAGAACTTGGGCGTCTAGTACACTTCTACCCCTGTCATCTTTCACCGACAGGCATTGCTGGATCACGGTTGAAGCGTCAAGAGCAGACAGGCTTCAATGTGACGAGGTGCGTTAAGATGAAGAGGGCCGGCGTTTGTCTTGGCTTCAACAGCCCCAATACTCCAATGGCAACCCCTCTCGCAACTTCATTTCCACAACTTCAATATCCCTGCCAGCCCGTCAGCAGCAAGCATCCGACATTCCGAGAATGTGCAATCTGCCTCAGGTGATGCAGCAGATCCATTCGCGAAAACCACCAAGCCAGGCTGGGCGTCGCACAACCAGGGGGCAAGATCGCTCAGCCTTACCGACACGGGCATGGTATATCATGCAGAGTAAGCCGCCCCCAGTGTTTGACGTCTTGCGCTCCGTCACGCACCGTCCCGTTTGACTAAATCTGTTTGTGTCTGGCAGGGGCTAGTTTTGCATTGTTGATCTGGCCCCCACAGCCTGGTTCACCATCTTTTTGACGCCTGGGGCGAGGTTGCAACGTGGACTACAAAAGTCGCCTTACAGACACGATAATTCTTCAATTATTTTTTTAACCAATTATTTCATCATTGATACCCGTACTCATATCAAATTCCACATCCTGTGACCTTGGCATCATGGCTGCCGACAACAAGCAGGACGACGCCGTCAGGACCCAATTCGCCAAAATCCTCGACGACGCCATCAATCTCAACTCAGACTCTTCTAAAAAAGAAGACCTCGCCAACTTCCTCAACCCGCCGATAAAGTCCATCCACGACCTCATCCAGCAGGTCGAGGTGCAGAATGAACAGTTCAGCGCTTTCCGCAAGAAGCGCCAGTCCCTCTTCAGCGCCCTGGCCGCCACGTTGGGCCCCGTCGAGATCGTCGGAGAGATCGTGACGGGAGGCGCAAAGGAGATGTTTGCGCCCGCCGAGGGTATCTTTGGGGCCGTTGTCTATCTCATCAATGCTGCTCGTGAGGTCTCGGCCGCGTATGACTCTATTCTCGAGCTGTTTGATCATCTCAAGGTGAGCGATATCGTGCCCAACCCCGCATCGCTCGTCCTAACCAGTGAGCAAAGGACTTTACGTCGCGATTGGACGTCTACATCCAGCATCAAATGTCCGACTCTCTACGGAACAAGGTCGTGCACATCCTCGCCACCCTGTTCGAAGTGTTCGTGGTCGCCGCAAAGGAGGTCCGTCGCGGCCGCGTCAAGCGGTACTTCCTAAACCTCGTTGGCGTCGGCAGCCCCGTGCAGGACGCCCTAGACAAGCTCAAGGCGCTCAACATTGGCGAGGAGCGCCAGGTCATTGCCGACACGTACGGCGGCGTCAACAGGCTCGAGGTCAAGACGGACAGTATGGGAGACACTTTGAATCAGGTCAACCAGAATGTTGTTCTGCTGCTCAAGTCTGATGCTCGGGAACGGAATATGGAGTCTGCTCAGGACAAGCTCAAGCAGATCCTGGAACCTTCGCCGTTCCCTGAGGACTTTTTTGCTCTATTTAACAAGTCGAGGGCAGAGAGCACTGGAGAATGGATCATCAAGGATGATATCCTCAAGTCGTGGGTCAACAAGGAGACACAGTTCCTCTGGATATCGGGCGCTGCTGGTAAGTCACCCCTCAAGAAACACATACATCAGCTAACCAAGCATCAGGAACTGGCAAGTCTTTTCTCACAACGAGATTAATCGCCTGGGGCACCGAGAACCTACCCCATGTCGCCTACTTCTACTTCCGCGACAACAACCCCGAGACACGATCAGTCCTCCAAGCACTCAAGGATGTGGCCTACCAGCTCAGCGAGAGCGATCCCTTCTACGCCAAGCAGCTCCTCAAGAGCCTGCGCAGCAATGATGAGATTAGAACGATCCCTAGTGCTTATAGAAAGCTCCTGGTCCAGCCCTTCCAAGAAGACAAGCTCAAGAAGGACATTTACATCTTCTTTGACGGCATTGATGAAGCCGACCCTGCTGAAGTTGAAGAGCTACTCGAGCAGCTTGGCTCTGATGACGAATCCGTCCACAGACCAGATCACTGCAGACTCCAAGTCGCCCTCATCGGACGGACATACATGACAGAGACAGTAACCTACGCTCTCGACCCAGACAACCGAGGCAGCCATGTCGTCAACACCCTCAACGTGACTCCCGACCGCAATGCCCAAGACGTCAAGGCCTACATCGAGGAGAGCGTCTGGCGCCTACGCAACCTCAGCCGCTCACCTCCGGAGTTCAAGGACAAGATCGTAGAGGCCATGGTCAAGCAAGCTGCGGGGCTGTTCATCCTCGCAAAGTTCATGCTCGAGGACATTAGCCGGAAGCGACACCCGCAGACGATTCTCCAGAGTCTGCAGTCGTATCCCAAGGAGATCAACGGCATGCTCGCCCGCACGCTCAAGAACTTGTCGGAAACGCTGTATGAGGATCAAGCTAGTGATCTCAACGAGATGTTGCAGTGGGCTGCCTGCGCCGAGGAGGTGCTGAGTCTGGAGCAGTTGGAGGCTGTGCTCATCTTTAGATTCGGTGATCCGCCTTTTCATCTTGAGGAGACTCTACGTGGGCAGTATGCCTGCTTCTTTGAGCTCGAGCGTGAAGACGGTTTAAGTACCGACGATCTTATCCGAGAGCACGAAATGGAGCAGCGTGATCTAGGATCTGGCAGAAGATCAAGCTCAGCCAGTCGTCCTGGCTCTGGTAGAAACGACAGCCCAAGCCAAGGCATCTTTGGTCGTTCTGCCGGTAATGATCTAAACCGCAACCTCTCCCCAGGCCGTCGTGGGAGTCCAACACAAGCTCTGAGCCCTTCTCGAAGCCCTGGACGAAGTCCCGCCCGCGGTGCCAGCCCTGCCAACAACTCAGACCTCTTCGATCCCATGAGCGAGATGGAGTTCCGATCCAACAAGTCCAACACGTGGGTGACCTTTTTCCACTCTTCTGTCAAGAGTTTCTTCAGTCAGGAAAACTCTGCCAGGCTCGGCGCACCAACCACCGGCCCTACCATCGGCTTTGACCCCCTCGTGGCTAGAATCCACATCGTCAAGACCTGTCTATCCATCTTCACCGACCAAGCCTGGTTCAACAAGCACAGACTTGGTAACAACGGTCGAGAGGCCATCAAGCAGTACGCCGCCTGGTACTGGCAAGAGCATTTGGCCGTCCTCGACCCAGAGACTGTTCCAGCTGCTGAGAAGCGAGAGCTTGGACAGCGGGTGTACAAGATGCTCACAGACGACAGCATCATCCTCGACTGGACCCTTATGTACGAGAAGAACGACGAAGGTCTCGACGTCCTCACAGACTCCAACATGAAGGGCCTCAAGAAGTGGATGAGCGACCCCGAAGTCCTCAACTCGCTCACCCCCGAAAACAGAGAATGGACAAAAAAGGCCCTGGACGAGAACCCAGGCATCTTCAAGCCCATCGGCGACCTGTACGCCCGGGCCTGGCTCTCGGAGGACTTTAAAAAGTACATCCCCACGCTCTTCTGCTTCAAGATTGTACAGTCCATTGCATTCATGCAGGAGGGTTACTCGTGGACGGACTGCAACCGACACTGGACCGAGATCCCTGTCGACAAGCGTATTACCAAGGCTGCCGAGTGGGCGCAGATTCCCGAGTCGGCACATTGGCACAGGCGTTACGGAAGCACGTACTTGACCAACGACATGAACAGCAAGGCTCTGTTCCACTACGACAAGGCCCTCGCTCTCGATAATAACAGCGTCGAGACGCGTGGCCGCATTGCGTACTGCCTTTCACGAGACGGTCGCTTCAAGGAGGCGTTGGAGCAGACTCTCAAGTGCGAAAAGATCGAGGAGGAGAGCATTGCTGGTGGTAAGCTCGACGAAGAGGCTCTCAAGGCGAGCAAGTGGCGATTGTACAAGGACCACATCCTCATCGCAACCTGCTATGAGGAACTCGGCAACGCTGAGGACGCCCTCGTGTACTATCTCAAGGCCATGAAGAGCGCCAAGGTCGTGGGTCTCAACAACAAGGCCTGCAAGGAGTACTTTGAGCCTGAGCTTGGATACCTAGAGCTCCTAGCCGCAGAGAGCAGACACGATGAAATCGTCAAGTTCCTCCACCAACTCGACGAAGAAGTCACAGACGCCGAGCACCACCGGACCCAGCTGGTCGAGTTTCTCCTGGAGTGGTACAACAAGCCTCTCATCGTCGACTGGATCCCCAAGGCCGCGAGCAAGGTCGGCGCAACGGCCTTTATGATTGAGAGGCTCGAGTTTACGATCGAGGTGGCCACCGCGACTCGTGATCCCCTCAAGGCCCTGTACCTGAGACTGGCACTCGGTGCGACATACACTTATAACCGCGAGATTGACGCTGCCATCAACCTGTTTGAGCGCATCACTCAGCTGGGCTACCGTCCGCGTGGAAACGTGCCTACACGACAGGCCTACGCCCTTGCTTTCCAGAGGCTCGCGACACTCTACAAGGAGAGGATCCTCCACGCTGGACTCAAGACACCTGAAGCCAACGGCTGGCTAGATGAACTGAAGAGTGTCAAGGACCAACAGAGCAAGCACCAGAACCAAGACATGCCCATCAGCATGGTAGGATCCGACGTCAACGTAGCAGCCATCTACCTCGCCCTCTTCAACCGCCTCCTCGGCAACAAAACAGGCGCAGACCGTGATCTCCGCCAGCTCATAAACGACAGCATCGACATCCTCTCCGACGACGACGTGCAAAACGACGAGTACGCACTCGACAACCTCCTCCGCCTCTTCATTGCAGCAGACGACAAGGAAAACGCCCTAGCTCTAAGCCAATCCATGCGAAGAATCGATCCCAAGGCTTTGACGTCAACACCCAGCGACTCACCCGTCGCGCAGCGCTCGGAACCCAAACTCCCCGAAATCCAAACATTGCAACAATCCTGCGCACAATGCCTCGACCCAATCCCTCCTTCAGACTCGTACTTTATCTGCGAGTACTGCATGGAATGCTACGACGCAAAGTGCATCAAGGTGATACAAGGCGAAGGCAACAAGACAAGCGACCACAGGCCAGACTTGATCTGTCGGAGCGACCACGCGTGGCTCGAGGTGCCGCCGCTGCAAAAGGTTCTGCACAGGGGAGAGATTCTGCTCCCGGATGGTAAGATTGCGAGCTTTGGCGAGTGGAAGGCTGGGTTAGAGAAGAAGTGGCCGCGGGAGGTTAGGAAGTAGATTGGAGTGCGAAGCATTAGTGGAGTTGGAGGGTGCATGTTGGGATATGTTTGTTACTAGGATTGGCAACGCCTCTCATAAATTGAGCATCGTGAAGGTCATCGTGGCATTAGGTAGAGTCTAGATGTTGGACAACATGGATGAGAGCTACGGCAGCATGCTCAAGGTTCCGTCAGAGTGCAACTCTCAGATGCCACACATTGTGTGCGATTTCATCATGATGATTGGTTTAATGTCGATGGGAGATACAAAAGTAGGATAGTCATCGGGAGGCTCGACGGCTGCTATCCAGGGCATATGCATATCCCCGTCAAGTTTCGTTCCAAGCAACAAGATCCAGGCGCGTGTGTCGGGATCGAACATGCACCAAGGCGATACGAATCGACCACGATGATCAACCTCTATGAGAGCGCCACATGAGTGACAGTCGCTCATCCATCATATCGTCTAGTTGCCTCTGGGCCGTGTTTGCTCTGCAACAACCCTTTTGCAGGCGACAGACTGCCCCCGGCCTGTCTCGTTGACGGCGTCTGTCCACTACAGGTGTAATGTTAACCCCTGTCTCACGGGTATGCGCAGCATCATCGCCTTTCCAGCCGCTTTGCTTGCTCCGAGGAAGGCAGACCACAGCACTCACCTGCAGCACTCCGCTCAGACTGGTCATGAAGCTGGTCCGTCGCCGTTTGTCGACTGTTGCCCCAGGCATCGTGTTGGCTGTCAATACTTGAGGCCCGAAAGTAGCATATACACCCTTCTTCTCGCCACCCAGTGCCGTGGCTCACCGGCCAATCCTCCTCGCCAATCGTCCAGATGTCAGCAGGAGGCTCCGAAATCACCGCAGACATGATGTCTGACACTCCGCAGCCCGTCACGGACTACTCGGAGCGTGCGCTGGACAATCTACCCCCTTTATCTGTTCTCCGTGCGGCTCTAAAGCCAGGCATCCGCATCTCTGCCGACAGCCCCAATCGAAACTCCCACTTTCCCACCGATGAGTTCATTGAGCTCGGCTGTGGGAATTCTACATCCATCCTCCGCAAACCCGGACAGCCCTTCGTCGTCAAGAAGCTGCATCCTTCTTTCGATTGCACCAAGCACAAACTCGTCTCAAATGCAAAGAGGGAGGCCGAAATAACGATGGAAGTATTTGAGGTGTTCAACAACTATCAGTCAGGGTACGACTTCTCAATCAAAGTGCCGGGGAATGCGGAAGCCATCGAGGACTGGAAGACATTCTGGAAAACACCCCAGTACGATCTGCCCCGTCCATTCAACACCCAGACTCCGGCTCTCCAGATGGACATGATCTTCTCCCTTCCAAAGACTGTAGGGCGCGCTTTAATTCAACAATTTCACCCCAAGCGCGCGGGTTCGAGTATGGATCCATACGTGGTGGAAGAGATCCTGAATCAATCCGCAAACCAGCACGCTTGGCTCAGCCCTGTCTCGGACTTGACGTCCGTCTTCCAGAACCCGGCAGCTTCAGCCTTGCCAACTTTGAGCTGTCCCTGGAAGACATGCGAAACATTGGCGCCAACGTCGTTGACCTTGCGGGAGCCATGGGCCAGGCATTCGCGCTCCTGCATTACCGCTGTGGGCTCTCTGGTGAGGGCGTGCAGTTTGCTTTTGGTACTTCACCAACCGAGAAGTCGGGTCCATACAACTCCTATACTGTCGACCTCTATCTCTTTGACTTTAGAGACTGCGACAAGATCAGCAACTGCAAAGATACGGACAAATATGGTCTATTCATTGCCAAAGAGATGCTCCAACCCAACATTCGAAAGTTCATTCCGAGCCCCCGAAAGAGCCCAGCCCTGTTCAAGGCCTTCAAGGACGCTTACATTCAGCGTGGGATGAATAATATGGCCGACGAATGCGATCTCACTCCCCACAATGTCATGACGCACTACGAGATGGCAACCAGCGAGTTTCTGTAAGCCCACGGGGTTACGAATGGACCAGCCGGCGTCGACTGGTGATGGAGGGTCTATCTTGTACTTTGAGCTCGTCTATAAAGCACAAATACGCCAATAACTATCACTTGATTAGCTGATACACCCTTGCATCGTGACTGACCTTGACGCCGACTCGTGGTGAGGCTCAGTCCCAGTCCTTCCGATCTTGTCTCAGTAACGGTTTGCTCTCCAGAAGTCGTTGGAGAGAGCTATCCTGGAAGTGCCACACGACCTGACATCAAGACCCGCCATCTAGATATGAAGGTCGACTCAGGAAAGGGGGGGCAATTTAGACAGGCCAGAAGCACAACCCTTGCCTATCATTGAGTAGTCGGGGTGGAAGTTGAGATGAAGTTGGGGACTCCAGAAATGGCATGCTTCCCACCCAACTGGCTCCAAGTTTACAAAGCGATGTAAAGTCAAGTCGATATCTACCCGTTCTCGGTCTGGCATCTTGCTAGAAGCTTTCTCGTATGATTCCACAGGACACGGTGAACTCTTGGTTGCCCGAGGTGAGCTGAGAGGTGAGCCGCAAGCCCGAGGTTACCCACAACCGGCCTTCAAGCGCCCCTGCATGACAACCGAAGCACCCTGTAAATTAGCGGCTGACTCTACCTCCCTCAGTGGTTCACCAGCTCCCAGCGACATCGGCGCTACAGAAGCTGTAAAGTGACGAAATCACACATCCACTTCGCACCTCTTCCCCCACGTTTTCCCCAATAAAAAAAGTTGCCCATCAACACCAAACCCTTGCGATAACCGACAGGAGTCAGATACCATGGCGTCGACATCGCAGGAAGTTGAGAAGAAGAAGAAGCCCAGCGCTCTCCGGTCCGTCATCGCCGGATCGACTGCTGGAGCCATCGAGATCGGTACGCACAAACTAGACACTTCCCCTCCAAGCTCAAACTAACGTACCACGTTTTTGAATCATAGCCATCACCTATCCCGCCGAATGTACGTCCACATAGCCGAAACCACCTTTTCCCCCTACCGAACCGGTCGACTTCGAGAGAGGAAGACACCAAGGTCGAAACAGCCAGAAAATCCATAGGGGAGAACTGATAAAGAGCGTCTAGTTGCCAAGACCCGGTCACAGCTCAACCGACGGTTAGCAGCCGGCCAGAAGCTGCCATGGCCGCCGTTTGGCAAGCAGTGGTATGCCGGGTGCACCACCCTGATTATCGGCAACTCGGCCAAGGCTGGAATCCGTATGTGTACAGCCGTCGCAAGGTGTCGCGTGAGACTAACTAGGGGCAGGATTCGTTGCGTTTGATCAGTACAAGGCACTCCTGGCCGATGAGAATGGCAAGCTATCAGGGCCTCGAACTGTCCTTGCGGGTTTCGGCGCTGGTGTGACAGAGTCGTTGCTGGCTGTGACTCCCACAGAGAGCATCAAGACGACACTGTAAGTCCACCAAACCCTCCCATCTTTGCAACTCAACTCACAATCCCAGAATCGACGACCGCAAGCTCCCCAAGCCCCGAATGCGCGGCTTCCTCGACGCTATCCCCATCATCGCCCGCGAGCGAGGCTTCCGCGGCTTCTTCCAAGGCTTCGTCCCCACGACAGCCCGTCAAGCCGCCAACAGCGCCACGCGCTTCGGCTCCTACACCTTCCTCAAGCAGCTCGCCGAGTCCTACACAGCGCCGGGAGAGAAGCTCGGCGCCGTGGGCACCTTTGCGACGGGCGGTCTCGCGGGACTCATCACCGTGTACGTGACGCAGCCGCTAGACACCATCAAGACACGCATGCAGAGCATCGAGGCGCGCAAGATGTACGGCAACTCGTTCAAGTGCGCGAGCATCATCTTCAAGCAGGAGGGTGTTTTGACCTTCTGGAGCGGTGCGCTGCCGCGACTTGCGAGGTTGGTCATGAGTGGTGGTATTGTGTTTACGCTGTATGAGCAGAGCATCTCGTTTATGGAAAAGGTGGATCCGGAGGGGAGATATATTTAAAGAGGATGATCTTTATAGATGGAGGCTTGGTGTTGAGGTGATGACTTCAAAAAATACAACAAAGTTTGATCAACCGACATGAAACATGTGCATTCGTGACCAGAAGAGTGAATCAAATATAATGACTGGCTCAAACTAGAGCAACCTACCTACTTGAGCTAATTGCATCGACGTAGTTGTCTTCTGTGTCGTAGAAGTGTAACCCTGTGGTGTGCCATGGCCAGAGTAAAGTCAACTGATGGTTCACGAGGATAGCCAGTCTAAAAACAAGGACCTGTAAATGCCATTACTTGATCGCAGGGCCGCAATCATTCAGATATTCGCCCAGGCGAAACATCTATGAACTGACAATCACAAACCCAGGGGTAGCCCCAGCAATACAAACCAGGCGTTTGAGCCATTCACTCCAAGACTCTTGTAGATCATCAGCGGCAATGACTGCGTCCATGTGGCTCACATGTGATGCTTATAGGCCCGGGAACCAGGAAATTACTACTGGTCTAAATCGGACGGAATCAGTGAGTGTTTCTAATGCTCGGGACACGAGTGTCTCGCCCAACGAAAGGTCTCATTGACCTCGCATTAATTGGGATTGGGGACAACAGCTACGACGTTGAATACGCAATTATAAAGAGACAAATTGGGTCTGGCATAACTATCCAAAGCCATGTTATCGTGACTTGATCAATTTATCCGTAAGGATTCTCTCCTCTAATAGCCACCGCGGTCTGGAGCTGCGTCGAATAGCAATTTATAGCACCAATTCTAATGCTATAGACATCAATTAATAAAATCAGTTACCGACAAACGCTCAGAATAGTCAAAAGAATCTCCATGCCCTGTGAGAGTGCACATGCTTGCAGACAGGAACTTGAGGGAATCGCTTTTAATACAGCTAATGTACAACCAGATGCAACCATGTCATATCATGAGTATCCTGCGCGCCGGCAAACCATATCTCTTTTTGTATAATCCTTATGTGTCGTCTCTCGTCTACTGGAACCGAATCATACCAGACAACCTCTTGCCCAACCTCTCCAGCCACGATCGATTCGGCGCCTCGTCAATCTCCCTAACAAGGTCCTCAAAGTATGTAGGCTGGCTCTTTGGCTCGAGCAATCGTCCCTTGAGCTTGAACTATCCCATTCGTTAGCATCCCATGTCAAAAACGTTTCAATGTGCTTGTGCGTACTCGGTCGTTGTATCGGTCTTGGAGGAGGAATTGCAGCGCCCTCGCCTTTAGCAGTTCCTCCCGCTCCATCGAGGGCTTGTAGTTTTGGTATCGCTCGGTTACGGCCTTGCCGAGGACATCTTGGAGTTGGTGGTCCGGTCGGAGGGCCTGCTTCGGCCAGCGGGCAAAGACGTCGGAGTAGATTTTGCGCTGAAAGAGTAAACGTTAGCTAGCACTTGGTGCGGCTGCATTCTGAAATGTCTCAACTTACAGATAATGAGCGCGACATTGTGAATTGAGGACAAAGGTGGTTCCAGTATCGTACTGCGCAACCGTCAAATTCCACGACGTCAACCATGAAGAAATTCCCTAGGACAGTGTGTACATCACAGTGTTTACTCTAATCAAGACTGTAATCGAATGCCCATCTGATTGGGTCATGTGGTCCCCTGCCTCAGGCCGCCACGAGACCCTTGCAATTGATTGCCTCATCACCATCTCTCGACAGAAGCCTGTGATGGGGCATGGTCTGTGGAGGTGGAGTCGTCGGAACACAGCCCACCTCGCGAACCACTTCAAGGGGACCTTTTTTTCCGCCGTGGCTTTGTAATTGATTTGGGCGTCTGACTTGTTCTCTTCTCTTCTTTGTGCAGTCATGGCCCCTTTTCCCATGTTATTGAGTTCAGCCAAAGGGGTCGAGTGTACGTTTCAACCCAAGGCAAAAAGGCGCAAGGGTCGGAACAGATAAAGCGGGAGTCGTCATCCAGTGCGATTAGTGAGACAGGAGCACAGTGCGCAGGCTGCACTTTAGTGTGTCTTGGCACTACCCACCCACACATGTGCCCCTATCATTCTTCCCGGATCCGGCTTGTCATCGACGCCCGCACTGTGCCGATACCGCCGTGGCCATCCGAGTACGACGACAGCCCCGGCGGCATTATTGATCAAGTCCGCCCCCCGAAACTCTGGCTTTCTCCTTGCCTTCGTAACCGCTGGACGCAACGCAACGCAACCAAACCTTTCTACGTCGTTCCCTTGAAAAAAGCTTACCCCCCTTTTCGGACTTTTGTTTTGTCGCCTCTTGCGTCCACAGATTGCAAACCTCTCCTTTGTTATTCTTTTCCTTCCCCCCAAGACATTTCAATATCGCTCCTGTAGCGAGCTCTTGAAGTCGCGTGCGTAACCTCTTTTGTTAGTGGCGAGCGGACCCGGGAGGCAGCCGACACCCGACAACAGCCATCATGTCTGGACGATACGAACGAGTAAGCATCGCGACCCACGATATCGAAATGGTGTAGAGGTTCTAACAGTATACAGGTCAACGCTCACGACGAAGACGACGTCGACAGTCCCATCGACGCCCGAAACCGCCTCGGTCCCATCCCCAACTCCCCACCGCCCTCCTTCCACTCCCGAGCCTCCTCTCCCACAAGAAACAGCCAGGTCGATCCCGCCCTCGCCGATGCCTTTGACGATGATGACGATAGCGACGATGAGGTGGACGACCGGAGACGGCTGATGCGACACAACACAACGTCGGCGGCCTCATCCACCGAGAATGTCAGCACGTTACAACCCCCAGTTCAGCCGGCAGCCCCGGTACCGACACCATCAGGGTCAAGGCCGACGAGGATCGTGGGAGGAGGACATGGATCCGATGGTGTTTTTGCCAATCTGTCTGCGCGCCCCGAGAGAGGTGGCAGCGACCCCGAGAAGGACGAGCAACCACCAGTATGTGACACCCGGATAGACTTTGATAAGGTGTTCCAACGCTAACCTGCTGTAGTCGTACGA
>SSHR01002171.1:226-27235 GCA_006518225.1 Fusarium neocosmosporiellum
CGCGTCGACATCGACCTTGCCCGTAGCGAGAAGGAGCTTGACGATGGCCAGCTTAGCCAAAACATTTCGCAGATTCCGAGCAGCCCACAGAAGCAGCGCCCAACCCCATCCATTATCCTTTACGCTGATGTCGGGCTTGACTGTAGCAAGAAGCCACTTGACGATGGTCAGCTTAGCAAAAGCGTTCCGTAGATTCCGAGCGACCCACGTAAGCAGCGCCCAGCCCCTTCCATTGTCCTTTGCGTCGACATCGGCCCTGTCCGTACCAAGAAGCAGCCTGACGACGTCTTCATGCCCGTTCTCAGCGGCCCACGAGAGCGGTGTCCGGCCAGAACCGTCCCTCGCGTCGATATCTATCCCAGCCTGATCTGCCCTTCGTAGGATCACCCGCAGCGGCTCCATCAACTGATACCGTGACACTAGATGAATCATATTGGTCCCTTCTGGCGGACAGTCGTCTGAGTATCGATCTAGCATACGGTATATCCGCACCCATCGCTGCACGAACTCTTCCGATGGCCAGCCAAAGTAGCCTAGAAGGTCATCTTGAGGAACATGTCTCCTTTCACTTTGCTCCGTGTGCGCCACCCACGAAGTCGCGGCATATTGCAAGAAAGGAAACTCGCGTGTCATGCCGGACTCGGATGTCATATCATCTCGCTCGTCACTTATCGACCGGCCGATCTCCTCCATTGCCAAGTAGTGGATGCAGGTCCTGGAAAGCTGATAATGTGCGTGTCCTTCCATATCAGCCTTTGGAGCCTCGGGCTTGGACGACTGGCCTAGAGTTGATATGCCCTTATCGATGAAATAGTCCTTGACAGACTGGTGGATGAACTGGACAACCTGCGTATCGGATGATATGACGACATCGGCAAGACCGCAGCTGAGGGTTTGGATTCTCCTCTTGTAGTCGTCGTTGCCGGTGTAATCATCTGCGTCCTGGTATCTTTGTAATGATTGGCGTTGGTGTGGATGATTGTTGTCAACGATCTTGGCATCAAGGATCATGGCCCATCGCAATTCGCCGGGAGACAGCGGCCGTGTGGCGAAGCAGATCCATCGAATCAGTTTCAGCGAAGTTTCTTTGTCATCCATCCTCTGGATGAGCTCCCCGTACAGGTCATCAAGGTCTGGAGGGATCTTATCGATTTCATCTTTGATCTTCTTCCATCCCAATTTCTTTCGCTCAAGGGCCAAAACACGGTCCAATACGAGGCGTGCCCACATGAAAACGCCCGAAGCACGATCCGTGATCATTTCCCGTATCGTGGCTGGAATTGAAGGCTCAAGCCTGGCTTGAACGTACGTCGAAATATCCTGCCCGTTTTCATCTTCGAGGCATATATCGAGCCCATAGTTTAAATTCCCAATCGGATAATGACGGCAAGTGAAGCAGATACGAGCGTCGGAGCCAGTACCTGGGAGCCCTTCAAGCAAGGTCTCGAATTCTTCAACTAAGTCGACAGCGTTCTTTTCGCCGCATTCGTCCAGCGCATCGATAAATAGCCAGATCGGGCGGCTTTCGAGGACCTTCGGAAGCGACGATCGGAAGAAGTCCCGCAGCTCATTCGGATGCCACTGCCACTTTTCACCGGGTTCACCCATGTTCTTGCACCGCTCCTCGAAGGTGGTAACGAGTTTTAGCAATGCGCCGGGAACGCGGCCGAGGAGCTGATGAAGGAGCGACCGGAAGAGGCCAAGCGGTGTCCTTTGAAGCTCAACACCGCGACCATGGAAGAAGAATGAGAGAACGACAGCATTGTCCCGGCCTTTGTCTGCTTGTATCCCGTTGAGAGCGTGTCGCAGCAACGTCGACTTCCCAGACCCGGGCTTCCCCTTGATCCAGAGCAAGCCTCGGTTGCTTTGCTCCCAGGACTTGTACGTGCCATGCCCAAGCAGCCATTTGCATGTTCCTGGGGTGGCGGTATCGACGTCCTTGGACCGACTCTCCATTTCCGGAAAGGCTAGCGATTGTAAGCAGAGTTGTTGCTGTGAGTGCTCGGAGCCAGAGCCTAAAGATGTTCAGCCAGGAAGCCGCCGTATGGTTTCAACAATAATGCTCACCCTTAACGAAATTGACGTTTCCATGGAAGACAGCCCTTGGGAATTGGTAGCCACCTGTGTTGATGTTCTGAGTACCTCCATCAAGCGCGTTGTACTGGGGTCCGTCACCGTCCTTGTGAAAGGTTGAGCTCCGACTACGGTCCGCCATCTGGTCGTGTAATTGCTGGCTGTGGGTCGGATTGCCGCTGAGTTGCCACTGTTCGCTCGCCGATGGACGACTAGCAGTCCGAGGCGACCGAGACGTTGTCTGTCAGGTTCAGTAGGTGAGGGGAAATATCGAGTTCTCTTCGTCTGCCGGGGGAAGGGGGCAAGTATGGGAGAAGCTGCAGAGTCGCCAATCAGAACTGGCAGTAAACTCTTGTAGTTTTCACAGGGCTGAAGAAGCCAGAGGCTGCCTGCCAGCTTAATGTTGTAAACCGAACTTCTTTGATCGCGCTATCAGACGGACTGGCTGATCTAACAGTGGGTAGCGTCCTTGCGGGCTGGTTCGAGGTACATATGCCGATTGGAATTGGGGCTCCGGGCCGGCCGGTATCCTGCTATGCTCATCCATTGGTCTCTCTATCTCTATTGCCCCTTCAGTGCAAGCGACATGCCCAGCCGCAGCTGAACCCCACCACCCTGCTTGACGAGCCAGCCCACTGAATAATTATCAGTCAAATTCGGGTCTAGCGGGCCCCGGTCCAAGGGTTTTGGGAAGTGCCGAGGTGAAAGCTCAGCTTAGCGTCTAGGCAAGGTGGCCTTTCCCTTCAGCCCCAGCGTTCACCCCATCCGGACCCTTAACAATGGGGTTGGATGCGCCATAACTGCCGAGAATTTCGAGGGCCAATGAGGAGACAAGGAGCTGACAGGTCCTCGCGAAAGTGGTCTGATCGAGGCAGGTTCTTCAGGAGCAGCCTGCCGTGGCCTTCTGGCTTTGGATTCGATCTTAGATTTGACTCTCTCAAACAAGACAGGCGCCAGCTTTAAGAGAGGACGCCATGTCCTTGCTGTGCGATGGGACGGTATTAACGCTGGCTTCTGCTTCGATGGATGAGTCGGGATGACGATGGAGTGTCACGGCTGACAACTTGGGCAGCAACATCTTTGCGGGATTTCTGTGCCGGATTTCTGTGCGGAGAGGGGAGGCCTCAGCAGCTGAAAAGGAACCCCTGTAGCTCGGCGCAGCTTGCGAGGCCAATAGGACTGCCGAGTAATGTGATGTGCAGCTGCGCCAGGTCAATCGCAGGGCTCTGCCGTGTTGGAAGTAGAAAGTGCAAGGCAAAGCAGGTGAGGAGAGAGGTAAGAATAGGCTGGCACGATTTGACTTTATTTGTGCACGGCCGGTTGTCAGATGATGCCAGGCGGGTAGCTTACCCTGGCCATCCACAAGACGGGTTCAAGGATGTTGTGCGAAAGAAGGAGCACTAGTTACTTATCGACTTCCTCTAATCGGCATTGCCTTCCCAGCTATTCGATAATGAGCATAGGGACCGCCACTAGCATGGCAGTTCCCAGTCGTAAATGCGGGTTCACCCGTTCTCTCGGCGTCGACGTCTACAATTAGCCGCTTCTCCACGCCTTTGAATGTGGGGCATGGAGCGTTGTGGATGCGTTGCTAATTGAGGTGGTTAGGTATGATCCAGGCAGACCACAGAGAAAGCGTAAAGCTATTATTCGGTCAAAAATATGGATAAGAGCTGGTTGACGGGAGATAATGATGCAAAAAATTGGCCTACACTGGTCGTCGGAAGGGCAAATGGCGTGCTGGCCTCTGACGCCAGAGTCAAAGATGCTGTTCCTAGATAAGCGAGCCCGGACAGGACGTTGTCCCGGTGGAGAACCCCAAGTTGTTCACTGT
Source organism: Fusarium neocosmosporiellum (assembly GCA_006518225.1). NCBI lineage: Eukaryota > Fungi > Ascomycota > Sordariomycetes > Hypocreales > Nectriaceae > Fusarium > Fusarium neocosmosporiellum. Next base: position 4,134 of record SSHR01002171.1, read on the forward strand.
ATCGAGAGTCGATGTGTGGCCGCGTCCAAGTGTCTTCTTCCTGCCTTCCAGTGCTCGACCATACATCTCCTCTGCCTCGACAAGCTTGCCTTGGTTCCTGCAGAGAATTCCAAGGTAGTATATTAAGTCGATCACAAAACCATCGCTGATAGCATCGTCATTTGACTTAAACACATCCTTGCGTATCCACAACCAACATTTCTCTGCATACGGGAGAATTCTCTGCTGTAGAATCCAATACTCCTTTGTGTCTCGCATCGGTACTGAATGGCCAACCAACATCAGTGCCGGTCGCGCGAACTCCCTGTTTTGCTAGTCACTATCCAGATGCAACACCCATCGATGTACCACTGGGTGCATGCTATAGCTTCCTTTGGGATCTTCCTCGATATGGATCGTCGAGTAGCGGAGCATCAGGTTCATCGCTTTCGCAAAACGGGCCAAATCGTGGGCATGTCAAGCAGCCATGTAGGCCACTGCTCCTTGGACCCCGAAGCTCTGGCAGCTTGGAAAAGACCATACCAGAGCTGCTTGTTATCGAGGAATGCCCATAGTCGTAATATGTTCATCGAATCCTCACTTCTAGTGTTGGAAGAACTAAGAGTTCCCCCTTAACTTCAGGATCAAGTTTAAAGTTTTAAGTCCCACGATTAAGGGTTCAAAGTCCTAGATGGGATCATTCAAAGATATAAGGCCCCAAAAGGGCCTCTCATTGAGATCATGAAAACTTAACCAAGAATAATTACAATCACGACAATAAGAACTACCTATTGTTAAGTGCACTTAGCATCCCTGCGTGACACAATAACATAAGTAAGGGGCGATGCTACACTACCTAATCCGCAACCTCACCCCGAGACAGAACACTCTGGGCCATCTTCTGGGAGCTCATCCATTAACAATCATGGCCCTGGGTACCAATTCAACAGCCTTGAGGGTGCTCAGAATAACGATATAGGCGGCGGCATTCCGTTCACCGGAGAGACTCTCAGTGGACCTGTACGGTTTATTAGATAGGGATGTTCTTAATTGTATGTATATCCTGCTTTAGGTTTCTAGCTATCCTAACAAACTAAGATATCTGCCTAAATAGCTAGTCAGACTTCTTAGGGTTACCTTTAGGCTTCTTTTCAGGATCCCCATTCCCCGTGGTTACCGCCCCATGGAAAATTGCTCCAGGGAACTGATTGCCGCCTTGGTTGATGTTCTGTTCCGCAAAATCCGTCGCGTTAAATTGGTCACCGTCGCCGAAGTTGGCAAAATTGCCGCCTTTCTCCTCGGTTGGCACTGAGGGCTTCATGCCCGCCAAGTCATTTATAGCATCGCGTAAATCCTCAACCTCGTCTTGCATTATTTCTTCGATCCCGCTTTGTTTGGCCAGCTCACACACATCCTTCATCATTCCTTGCACCAAAACTTCCACCATGTACTGCTTGCCCTCTTGCGCAAGAAGCCTGTTGTAGACCCCGAACCTGGAATTCTCAGGAGCCAGGGCAACTTGTCGGAACATCCACTCAGACGACGCTGCCTTGCGTTCGCAGGCCTTGATGGAGTTCTTGGCGTCTTCAAGGCCTCCGCCCAGATCGCGGTTTTGCAAGTGAGATTTAACAAGCTCGAGAGTTTTTTTGACAAGGGCCAGCCCTTTGCCTGCTTGGTGGAAGGCAAGTCGGAGTTTGTTGTCCTTATTGACTTTCTCGTATTCTGCTTCAGAGGCCTCGAGAATGGGCGTCGTGCGCTCAATCAAGGTAATGATTCTCGACATTGTTATACATAGAACGTATTATAAGAATTGTAATAAGGTTATTGAGAATACTGGAGGTGTTTAGTGACTTGAACGAGGAACTTAGAAACGCTTTATATATTCGTTGCTCTACAATTGGCATGCAGGTATTTTTATCATTCATTCTGGGCCTTAAGTCAATCAGGCTATGTAAAATGCGTAGAGCTGAACGGTAAGCTGAACTGCAGTCATCAATGTTTCCGCTTTGGTGCTCCATGCAGGAGGATGGCTCAGCTCGGGTTGCTGATCTCGTAACCCTACGCGTGTTTCAATCGTAGGTTTTATTGGGCTGCTAGGGGCCACAATAATGATTGCTTCGCCCCCCCCAACACATGCTCGCATGAGCTGAAGATTCCATCCTCTCAGAGTGGCCTAACTGGAGCAGGCTGTGATTAAATTGCATAAGTCGAACACAGCCACCAAAGAGCCGACTCTTCCGGGCTGCCCTCTGCTTTGGGTGCCTCTTAGCAAATCTCCAACAAACTGCATAACTGTAGTGGCTGCGGTTGAGTTGTGCGGGGCTCATGCAGTTACCACGCGGAAGATGACTTGGGTGATAGGACAAATCGCGACGACTGGAGTCGTTCCGAGTCACATCCCCTCCTGCCTCGGCTTGTGGTATAGGATCTAGTAACATCATTGGAACCCAAAGCGGGCTGCATCGAGGCCATAGCTGGCTGTGCTTGACTCTCTAGCAGAGACGACCATACCCGTTGGAGGACTGGGGATCTCGGACACTTCCGTAGTTGCATATCTGGTCGTAACCCTCGAGGTACGATGTTCCAGCATGTTGGCGGCATGGTTTTCTTGAGCTGGCACCTTTTGCAAAGCGGCCAAGTCAACCTGCTTCGCCTCTCACTTGCTGCACAAGCCCTCAGCAGGCCGCATCCGAATAGGGAGAGGCCAATAGGGGCAGCTCGGACAGACATTAGGCAGCTATCAGGCAGCCACGGCACAGCCGACTGGAAGAGCGCTCTGTCACACAGACAACTCAGAACCTCCTCGGGCCAATGTACTTGCAGGTGGGGCCGGTCTCCTTGCGGGATGCTTGTGGGTCCATTTCTAGACCTGAATGGTGGTATTTGTCCCCACGGCCCAGCTCCGCAGGAGAATGGATTCTCAACAAAAGCCCGAAGATGGCCGGAGAAGGCATTTTGTGCCGTTGCATCACATGGGAAAATTGCGCAATTCCTAATTGCACTTTGGCCGCCTTGTCTGGTGTCACAGAAGACGCCACTGTTGCGGGATTTTCATCCGTTGCCAGAAGCTAAGGGCTAGTTTGCCAGGCCCAAGACTCTGCGCCTTTGATTGATCTTTCTGGCCTTGTCTTGTCGAATAGCTCGTGTGGCACAAAGATGACCCTCAAATATGTGTTGTATTCTGTGTTCTCTGTAGAGGCTCGGTTCGACACGTATGCCTTTTTATCCCTTCCTGATTAGACTTTAGCCTCACTGACCGGTTGCCGAAGTGGGCCAAAGGCTTCCACATGGTCCAATTCAACATGTCTGCGTTATCCTCACGACCGTGAACTCCTTCCACCTAAGTGTTGATCCTTGCCCAAAGCTGGTAAAAGCACTAATGACTATGCCTTTTAGTGCCTCCATCCACAACCACGGAGCCCAGGACCATACTATGTAGTTGTTGAAGGATGAGCTGGCTTGTCGACCTGTGCATGCACAACCAGCCTGTAACCGGCCGTGGCAGAGATGAAGGCTACCGCTCATTCGCCAAACTAAGCCTCTGTTAGCTTCTCTCGGCGCTTCGCGCAGAGGACGCTTCAGCTTCGTGACTTGCAGGCCTCGAATGGGTGGTCAGACACGGGAGCCACCCGCTAAGGCAAAAACTATTGGCATTGACTGATATTAACTAATATCGCTTATAAATCGCTCAAGCAAGGGGATGGGATCCACTGCCGCTGGCCGAGTTACAGTGCCGACCACCTCCAGAGGCCGCCCAGCTTTCTACGTAAAGTCTTTGAGCATGGACCTCGGCGGGGCTGGTGTGGCTTCTCGACAGTGCGTTTTGGTTGTGGCAGAACTGTGGTAATACCCCACCTTGCCAAAGGTGCTTATTGCTGTCACGTGTCATCAAGCACAGCCGCTTACGGCCGTGGAAAACACACTAACATCTGTCATCTTCATCTCCCATAACGCGTCCAGAATAAGCCCTAACTACTAACCCAAAATGGCTCCCCGACTCTCTGATGCTGACCATGAAAAGCTTCAAGCGATGATTCAACATAATAAATCGACTAAACATATAGCCCAGGCCATCCCCTGCGATCCCCGAACCGTTCAAAAAACCCGAGCGCGGTACAAGCTCTTCAGGTCGACGAAGGCGCCTCCAAACCATATTAGTCGCAAAGAAACAACAGCTCGAATGCAAGATGCCTTGCTCGAGGAACTTGCAAAGAAGCCGACCATGTACCGAAGCGAGATAAGAGCGTTTCTCCGTGATTAATTCGAGGTCGAAGTATCCTTATCTAGCATCGCCCGGCTGCAGAAGTCTGCGGGGTGGACTCGGAAGGGCACCCATCGTGTCGCATAGCAGCGTAATACGGAACTACGAAACCTGTACCTTTATAAGATCTCCAAATATAAATCGTTCTAGATGATCTTCATAGACGAGTCGGGTGCCGACCGATGAACCGGCCGTCGAGATAAGGGATGGGCTCCAAGCGGAGTCACGCCCATTGAGGTTGGCAGGTTCAACCGCGAGCAGAGGTATCAGATCCTTGCAGCTTATACACAGGATGGTATCGAGCTGGCGCGTGTCTATCCTGGGTCTACTGGTGCTGCCATATTCAAAGACTTCATCGAGCAGCTACTACACGGCTGCGGACAATAGCCGCAGCCAAAGTCTATTCTCGTCATGGATAACGCATCCTTCCACCGGTCCGAAGAGATTGAGCAGATATATGTTAATGCTAGTATGGAACTCGTCTACTTGCTCCCATACTCGCCGGACCAGTATTGCTAATATAAACAATACGTATATTGGTAATATAGACCCCCTCGCAATAATATCGTTTTGTCAAGAGGCGATATTGTATTACCCAATATAAATAGGTCCCATATTGTATTATATTGCCAAGAACCTAATATATTAGCAGTGAGATAATACATCCAATATATTCCACTTGACCTCATCATTTAGCTGCCTCATCGAAAATCTCGTTACCTTGAAAATCTCGTATCCCAACCCATGACTTTAGGCACTCCAGTGCTTTAATCACATCACTCCTAAGTCGATTTCGACGGTCTATAATCGTTATCTTTGCGCCAGAGAAGAGTCGTTCGGGCTCCGCAGATATTGTAGGAATTGACAATATATCCACGGCCATCTTGCTCAGGCTTGGGTTATTTTTCTGCTGCGTCTCCTCTAGCCACTATGCAAGGGCGCTCATAAAACCATAAACCCGTTCAGACTTACAATAGCGCTCATATTCGTCCGTGATTAGTGATGGCTATAGGTGCTTGTTCTGCCAATTTAAGAACTCGTTCGTGGTCGCCGATGGGACCTCGTAGAGTGGAAGAGGTGATTCCACGGGTTTATATTCGTTCCACAGCGTCTTAAGCAACTCCTTCGATAACTCAACCCACTCCTTTTTCCAGTTCTCCTAGATATAGTGCCATTTATGCGAAGGGTGGAGCACGATAGCTGCAACGTAGGCAGGTGATTCATCAGTAAGGCGATAATACCTATCTAGCTTCGCCCAGCCCGAGTTATATATTAGTGCCATCACCGGATCGTCGATATTCGCCTCCTTGCCGGCTTCGAATTATGCCAATACGAAGTCTATAGCCAGGAGGATATTGTTGAGTGTTGCAAACGATGACTCTAGAGCCTTAGTCGTTATCTTCAGCTTTTCTAAGAAGGACTTGATCTTCTCTAAGATGGTCCAGTCCTCCGAAGAGAGCTCGTCTCCAGCGCAATCTGCTTCCATCCATTTATTGAAATAACCGTCAATTACGTCTCTAAGATTCAAGGCCGCTCTCAACATGGTATACCACGAGCTCCATCTTGTGTCATTGTCTCGCGCAAGCTTACGGTTATAGCTGATAGCAAGAAACTTTGGCTGCGCTGAACGCTTGCCAAGAGGTCCCTTCTTCCGCCACGCTTCAATATGCTTTAGTGTCACATTATATAGACCTGGATTATCGCATTCGAGCTTCTCATTATCGGTAATAAAGAGGAAAGCTTTGGCGGCGAGATTGATGATATGACCTTGGCAGCGGAGTCGGTGAACTTTGGGATCGTATCGGATGTCATATCGGCGAAGGAGGCCTGTGGGATCTTAGAACCAGTCAGTGGAAACGGCGAGTTGTACTGACCCAGCGAAAGGGATCTCATCATTATGTCGTTATTGCCAGCATTATCCATCACGAAATATCCGAGTTTTAAAGCAAAGCCCTATTCGTCAACCACTCCCAAAACGGCCGCAGCGAGGTAAGAACCATCGTGCTCACTATCGATATCTTTCAACGCTAAAATATGGTATTCTAATTGACCATCTTCCGTGACATAGTGGCCAACTATGCCCAAGATGGCTAAAGAGTTAGGAGAAGTCCAAAGGTCGCAGCTAATATAAATTCTTAACTTCGCCGACTATATGCGCTGCTTGACCTTCTCCTTCTAGTCTTTATACTGCCGCATGATCCATTTCCTAGTGGTCTCGTGCGTATCTGGAAGCCAAGTATCGATATCGTCATTGATGTAGGCCAAGAGTGCCCGGAACTCTGGGCATTCCACAAGCCGAAATGGGAGAGAGCAGGCCATAATAAACCTCACGTATAACACTTCGAGCTGGTTAGGGTCGATTGAATCTCCGGATTGGTCGTTGAGCCGACGGCGTTTGTGGGGATTTTCTTCTGCTATAGCACGAGCTTGTTCGAGAAGCGTTCGTATCGTTGTCACCTTAGCTGTTCACGGGGCTCCTTTTAGCAGACCGTGGCCGTCAGGAGGAGGGTCCATAAGATATTTTGCAGGAGCCGCAGTACCCCCAGAATAGGCATAGGTTCTGTTACAATATTTGCAGCGCCACTCTTCTTTTCCGGTCCGCTGATTGTAGTATCTCGTCTCTATCTCCTCGTCTGGCATATGAGAGAAGATCTATGATGTTCTGGGCTTGGTGAAGGAGGTTGTAGAGGCTATATAAGGTCGAGATTTAGAGGTTTGGCTTTCGTCTAGGCTATATAATTGCTAGCTGGAAAACTCTGAAAAGTCGACCGAAATTGACGACTCTCTTCGTTGTGACCATTTTACAAATGAGAGGCGTTATTAAGGCATAGCGGTAAGTCCGTCTAGGCTCAATAGTGATAAAGAAAATGGGCAAAGGTGACGATGGCTAATATCGATAGGCAACCACTGGTAGGCCTAGCCCAACATGGTCTATACCAATCGTACCTCCCCTGACGCGTGGAAGAAACGCGTGGTCGCCGGCGACCCATACTGTTGAATTGGCAGCATAGTAGGCAATAAGGGAAGCACAACTAACTAAAGTGGCGCGCCGTGCTTTTTGGCACAGTGGTTACCTTCCGACACATACGTGCACAGCCCCGTACACTGCACAGGGCGCCGTCTAGGCGCACAGGTCCTGTGTGCTCGGGGCACAGCCCCCCCTGTCGGCAGGCTAGGGGCACAGTCCCCTGACTAAGCATCCATCTTGACGCAATTCCAAGGGAGCAATTTTCAGGGGTTAAGCATCTTTATCCTGACCTCTGCATCATGTCATCAATCAACCTCAATGGATCAATTTCCGGAAGACTGCTTACCTCCTGAGCATACATATGCATCCAGAGATGATCTATTCCAAGCGATCAATGACTGGGCATCGCCACGAGGCTATGCCTTTGTTACTGGAAGGTCCAACAAAAGCAAGTCTGGGAGGCTTACAGTATACTTCACTTGCGATCGTGCCCGTCGGCCTCCAAGCGCCTCAAGAAGCCGTGTTCGGGCAACCTGCACTCGAAGTACTCTCTGCCCATTCTCTGTCATCGCAAAGGAACTACCGGACGCATCTGGCTGGGTTGTACGACATCGATCGGATAGTCAATATGCTATACATAACCATACGCCAAGCACCCACCCGACTGCCCATCCTGTTCTACGAAGGCTCTCAAAAGACGACAAATCAACAATTAGCAATCTTACAAAGGCTGGAATCAGCTCAAAGGAGATCACAACCTATATGCGGCAACATTCAAATTCCATTGCAACCCAGAAGGATATCTCGAACAGTATCGCAGAAGCTCGACGATCATCTCGCTTTGGCGAAAATACAATGCATACTCTTATTAACCAACTAGACCAAGAGGGTTTTTGGAATCGTATGCAGGTGGATAGTGAAGGCAGGGTTACGGCGGTTTTATTTGCTCATCCTGACTCACTTGCGTATCTGCAAGCGTACTCCGACCTTCTTCTTTTAGACTGCACATATAAGACGAACCGATATGGCATGCCGCTTCTGGACATCATCGGCGTTGATGCCTGTCAACGATCATTCTGCGTTGCCTTTGCATTCCTCAGCGGCGAAGAGGAACAAGACTACCTATGGGCTCTCGAACGACTGAAGTCGTTATATGAGATCTGCAATACAAGCTTTCCATCTGTCATTATTACAGACTGCGCTTTAGCTTGTATAAATGCAGTTGCTATCTGCTTTCCTTCTGCAGTCCTTCTGTTGTGCCTTTGGCATGCCAATAAGGCAGTCCTTGCTTATTATCGACCAGCCTTTATTCAATACCGGACGGACCCAAAGATAATGGAGGCAGGGCTTCTTAGGTGGCAGGAGTTCTATAACCAGTGGCATTCGATCATTCAATCAGCTGATCAGATAACCTTCGATCAGCGGGTTCAGCAGCTTGAGCAGCGGTATCTACCCGCCTACGCCAATGAGATTGCATATTTGCATGCAACGTGGCTAAACCCTCACAAGGAGAAGCTTGTAAAAGCTTGGGTTGATCAACATCTCCACTTTGGTACTATTGTTACCTCCCGTGTGGAAGGTATTCATAGCCTACTTAAAAGCTATTTGAATACGTCTACACTAGATTTATTTGAGGCTTGGGGTGCCATTACACGAGCTGTTACCAACCAAGTCCATCAGCTACAGTCAAACCAAGCCCAGCAGCAACTTCGACAACCAATTGAGCTTCGTATAGCTCTATATAGCGCTGTTCAAGGCTGGGTATCCTTTGAGGCGTTAAGGAAGGTTGAAGAGCAACGAAAGCGGCTTTTGGATAAAAACTTCCCCTGCCCCGCTGCACTGGCGTTTTTATGCGAACACTGGGATTGCCTTGCGCTCACTTACTTCAGACCCTACAAGAACAAGGCAAAGTTCTTCTTCTTAAGCACTTCCACAAGCATTGGCACCTCAAGCGCTCAAGGCAGCAACAATTGCTTCTTAAGCCTCGCGCTCGAATAGATGCAAGGCCCGCCGTATCGAACTTGCCAAAATCAAGCACAAGAAGACTACCGAGCTCCTTTGAGGCCGCTGAGGCTATAGGAAAGGCAAGAGCGAAGGCCCCGTCAAAATGTAGTAGATGCCATGAAGTTGGTCACCAAATGAATTCGAAGGCATGTCCCTTGCGGCATCAAGAGCTTTTAGAAAGGGTAGCAGCAGAGGCAAAGGCACTGGCAGTAACAGAAGCATCGGCAATGACAACGGCACCGATAGCCCTCGCTGATCAGCCAGAGACTATAACCGGGATCCTACAAGACTCGACCGGCGGCGCCTCTCGGCGGCCAGGATCCCCTATTCATGAACCATCTCCTTTGCCTGGCCCGCCATCGCCATCGCCACCGAGGTACGATTCGCCATAGGCCATATATGGACGATATGTCGCCGCAAGGAGCGCGTGGTACGCAGCGCAGCCGGCTGGCAGCATCAAGACGAACCAACAATATCGCAGGGCAATGGGACTCCCACTAAGGTATAACAAGCCGAGCTACGAGTAGTGCTTAGACTACAAGCAGATGTCCAAGCGCTGTGTCACGTCAACAGGATTAAGAGATTGGACGAAAGAAGAGATGATGGCGTATTTGGACTGGAGTAAAGCGGAGGATGAGCGAGTTGAAGCACAGGTTGCCGAGGAGATGGGAGACGATCCTTTAGCGAATAGAAGAAGGGGAGTCAAAGATATTTAGGGGAGAATCGAAGCGGACAATAGGGAATAAGATGCTTTGCACTTAGCTCGTGGGCGCATAGAAGACTGTATCATTGTTGGAAGTAATGGGTATTAGACGATCACTTGGTATAAAAGCTGTCGAGTATCCTCTAGTTGCCGTAGCTGTGTAAATTTGGATTGGATAACTCTCCCCACCCCCATTTCAGCAATCATATTTGAAAGGTAGTCATCGACTCTGTTAAATGCGTTGGTGTATTCAGTCAGTTCCTGATTCAACGGAAGGAAATGCTTAGTCAGGGGACTGTGCCCCTAGCCTGCCGACAGGGGGGGCTGTGCCCCGAGCACACAGGACCTGTGCGCCTAGACGGCGCCCACTGCACAGCTGGGTCTTAGTCAGCAACAGCCCGCTATAGCTTTCCCTTCCCCCCAAGGAGCATAACTTAGCAACTACAACAATGGATCCAATGGAAGACCTCCCACCTTTTCAGTACTACCCCTCGCGAGAAGAGCTTGAGCTTGATCTTGCGATTTACGTAGCAATCGGCAGCTATAAATGGATTATGTTGCATATGCCTCTACCCAGATTGTCACACGAGTGCACCACAAGTGCCAGAGTGGTGTTACAGATCTGTTGCAGGTTCGGCAGGTCTCGTATCACAGCCTCCTACTTCTCTCTCTAACCTAGCCGTAATGAGAGCCCTCTTTTGTAAGGGAAATGCCGACTTTTTGACCCGGCGAGGAGGGCTACCGGTATTCGAGCCGGTATAGTTGTCCGACCTCGAATACCTCTGTATCTTCGAAATCCTCTGTGACGACTAGTATGTCAATAANNCGGCAGCCATCTTCAACGTTATAACGGTTAATAACCCCTTATAAGCATTGCATGGAGGTTGGATACGGACCGGGGCAAATTTTCGCCGGTGGCATGATCGGCAGCCCAGACTCCACTTAGTCTGCATTAGCTTTTTACGAATTTGTTGAGTAGATACGGGAGTACTGAAAAGGTGGGAGGTCTTCCATTGGATCCATTGTTGCAGGTGCTAAGTTATGCCCCTAGGGGGGAGGAGTTACATAGAAGAATTGGAAATAGTCGACTGTTCTAGTGGAGTTTTAGTGTGGACGTGGCGGCAGTGCGCTGAACGATACGCTGGAGACCGCCCAAAAATCTGACCCAATTCACGTTTCCGGACACAACTTCACAGCCACGCAGGCTACTGATACGCAAGACAGATCAAATGAATCGCCAGAAGCAGGGCTTCATGTAGATGCAATTTTTATCGTGTCGCGACGCGCAGCCGTCGAGCGCCGGCGTCGCGTTGCTGATATCACCAGGAAATCCGGGATATTACGGGCTGGGCGGTCATCTGCGGGGTCATCCGCCGATCACGCACCCAAAAGCCCCGCGATATCCGCCTGATATTGAGGGGAAGAGCCTCCTCAGTTCACTTACCCATAGTAGTATAGTGTGGTGGAGAAGAGGGCTCCTGTAGGGGTTTCTAGTGCTGGGCTATTCAGCCCTCAGCCACCTCTGCGGATTTTCATTTCTCCGACTAGTACCCCAGCAACAATCCACCAAAACAAAACAAATAGACGTCGCGCCGCACACGCCAGCCACGACTAGGACAACATCATCCACCACTACTTCAAGTATTCCCATAACATCACACTCCCACTGGATATGCGTCCCTTCATCATCCAGGCGTGGATTGAAGAAGTGGAAGCCTCTATAGCACACGAGATGCCCAGCCCAACAAAACGGCCGCGAACCAGCGACGTCTTACTAGATCCTGACCGGACTCCCACACGTCCGCAGCACCAAGCCAGAGTACTTGAGAGCGACGAAGCTGTGTTTGATGATGCAGTGTCGGCTCAGTCAAATCCCTCGTCATTCACGGAAGCTCTTTCCCTCATCCCACCGGTGTCAGCTCCCACGAGTCTCCCGACGCGCAGTGCTACTGGATCACCGTCAAAACAATTCCGGACGACGAGGAAACTGCGCGACCTCGCGATTCCCGTGAACTTCGTCAAAGAACCTGACCCTGAAAGCGCTCTCCCTGAGGACGCTCAGGTGCTTTACAAAGAGCTGTCTGCGGTGGAGAACAGGGAGGGCATCATCCCTGAGGCTCTGCGAGGGCATGCGGATTTCCGACGGGTCCGCGGGTTCATGTGGAAACCCTCGTCGGAAAGCGAACCAGAGCTTTTGGCCAACCACGCGCAACTCCGCAAAGTCATCGCCTCTTCCACGTATTCGGCTGAATGCGGACGAGACGAGTTCGGTTGGAACAATTTTGTGCATACGCCGCTGCTGGTTCACACGTTATCCAGCTTTAATCACATCGACATTCAGACTATTATGGCAGCCCGCATCCTACCAGCGTTCCGTCCGTTAACCAAGGGCGGTGATGCCGCGAGCATATCCGGTGCTAGTAGTGCGTCAGGACAGGATCCGGGAACACCCCAGACTGAGAAGAGCGCGGCAGCTCCAGTAGGGATCCATAAGATGGTCGACTACGCCATCCTCCTGCGCCCCAACCAGGACCTTGAGAGCTCCATCTCCACCTTCTTGGCCCGGCAGTCGGCCGCGATGGCTACCATCAACCAAACGCGCTACGAGCCGCTGCGCACTAGCCCGGCGCCCGTCTTTATCGAGACCAAGACAGCATCCGGCAACATGGAGACGGCGAATGTACAGCTGGGCATCTGGGTGGCAGCATGGCACCAGCGCATGCGCAGCATCATCGAGTACGGCCGGGAAAACGAAAGAGTCATCACCATCCCTGTCCTCCAGGTTGTCGGGAGCGTGTGGTCGCTTCTCTTTGTTGTGGACAAGGGTACAAATATTGTAAGTCGCTCTGCATTCGTCAACTTGGCTATTCTAATAACTTGTAGTCTGTCATAGATTGGAGTTGTAGGATCGGTGACACGGATACCGTTATTGGGGTTTATCAGTTGCAGGCTGCCATGCATATACTTGGGAAGTGGATCAAGGATAAGTTTGAGCCATGGTTTACCAAGATCCTGTCTCGCGCTATCTCATGAAACTCTGACGGAGAATAGGTAGAGATGGTGTAGGCAACTAATGTGCTGCTGCAGATACCTTTGCTGGAGCGTGCTTCGTCGCCGTCGGCGGCGTCTCGTTAAACATTGATGACACCAACTAGATCGTCGACATCAAAGCGACTGCGTGCCGGGTGAATTGCTTGACGGCTACGGTGTTAGATTTGGTATTAGGTTTTAGTTGCCAGGGTTGTAGTTCTTTAGTGCAACCAAGTCCACAAGAAGGGCGAAAGGAGACGACTCCGTGCAGAAGTACGTCTCTTAGATGGCGAGGGGCGTTATATTGTCGAAACCCTGCCACATAACACGGGCCATGTTGTTGTGGAGGCCGCTGAATGTGAGGTTGCGTTCTGTTATCCGAGCCAACTATTCGAGTGGGGCCTTCAACCAATGCTATAGTAGGTCATAATAATAATATATAATATATAATATATAATATAAAATATGCTGACACCCTCACCGGCGGTGGGGAGGGTGTAATACAGTCCGAAGGATGTATCTCTATGACATAATATTTTATTTCATACTAAGGCTGTGCGCTGCTGCTCCACGAAGCAGTGCGTGCGTGACCGTGACCTTCCATACTCTCTGTGTACTATAGCGACGTTATCAAGAAAAGAGAGGTTGGAATAGTGGCTGATTAAGTTGTTGTTGCTTGCGCCGGTCCTGGTCGCGGACTTTCATCAAAACACCTGCTAATCTGTTAGGACTTATAGAGCCTCAAGCCTAAATACCATTATGAAACTATTCTTGCCATCAGGTAGCTTCTCATAGTGGAGAGATGCCCGTTCAAATGGGGCATCGATCATTAACCCGTCTAACATCTTGACCCTGGAGACTGCAACATAGCTAAGCCCTGTCTGGAAGTCCCGTTCAGACAGATCCGTCACCATCTTGTCAACCGTGATGCTCTGTGACTTATGAACCGTAATGGCATATGATGCCATAAGTGGGAACTGCTTTCGTGTACACGCGGATGTCCTAAGAATGAAGTCTCGCTTCATTGGGAGTATGGGCACCACTTCACGCCCATCATCCGTGGTTAGATATGATGGCCCGGTATAGTTATCCATCACCATCATAATGATAGATGGCGGGTCACGATGTGCATCAGCGCCAGGGGCCCAACCGACGTCATATACTGTCCCTTGGGCCCCATTAACTAGGCCTGTTGGATGCCAGATATTCTGGGTTAGCATGAGACGAGCACTAATGCATACCGGAAACTGGCCAGCCAGGTTGCCAGCTTGTTCAGATATTGCCTTATCAGCACCGTTACCAATGTTCTTGGCCATGACTTGGATTGCTGGGTGCTTCAGACGGACGAGGTGCTCGTAGTTGTACTCGTTAACACGAGCTTTCTTGCTGTAGATCCGGAGAGCGGCATCAAATGTATCTACCTCGCGTTGGCTTAGCTTGGCCTGCATATGTTGGCTTAGAAGTTTCCATGATTCGATGGATAGCTTTAGACCACGTAATTCTTCAAGCGCAACTCGAAAGCTAGCCTAGTCGTCGCCCCGCTGCCGCTCGACCTTCTTCAAGAAGACAGTGTGGTTGAAGGCCCTATATGCCGTCTGGCCAGAGACCTCATGCAGGTCTTTAAGTGGCCCATTAAAGTAGAGGGGCTTGTTCGCAATCGGCGGGAGCTGGAAGAAGTCACTAACGAGGATGATGCTTATGCCTCCAAAGAATTCAGCTGCTCTGGCAGGAAAGACTTGGCGGAGGCGTTTGTCGATCCACGAAAGCTGACGCAGACCTAGCATACTTTTCTCATCAATCACAAGATACCTAACGTCCCGTAGCTTCTTCTGAAGAGCATTAGCATCTACTGGGGATAGCTCTGTAAAAGCCCTATCCATGGGTAGCCGGAGAAGGGAGTGTAGAGTTATCCCCATGATCTAGTTGCTTGCAATACCCGTGGGTGTAGCTCTCTAGATTAGACTGGGTCGGTTACCAGCGAGCCTCTGAAGATGCGAAGATAGGACTTTGATCAGATAGGACTTGCCTGTCCCGCCACCACCGTCAATATGGAGTAGAACCTGCTCCTCGCTGCTACATTGGAAGTATCTAATGAATGTATCGTATACTATCCGCTGCTCTGGGTTGAGCGTATCGCGCACCTCTAAAGGCAGGTCTTCAACATCCATATGGAGACGATTCTGCTCAATGCGCTGGCGCCAATAGTCGCCCTGAATGATCCCTGGGTCAGCGTAGCGGCCGACGTAGGGTGTCCAATCGTATTGGATGTCGATATCCCGTCTGCCAAGAAGATCTATTGCCTCTTGGCTTGGTGGGCAGTCAGGAAGCTGGCGGGCAAGCTCAAGCCAGTCCTCCTCCAGAAGGTCAGGCTCGTGAAAGTCTTCCTCAAACTCATCCGGATCTGGTCGACGTTCTTCGGCGTTAGGTATACCATAGTAATCATCGGGGTGCTAGTGGTTCCCATAATAGAATTCGGCGGCGGCTGCATACGAGTCATACTCTACACCGTCAATCTTGCGCAGTTCATTGGGGTCGCGATGTGGATGAGCCAGCATTAGCTTCACACGATAAAAATCATCGTATTGGTGATGCTGGGGGTCGGACTTATATCGCGGGAAGTAGTATAATACACGAGGCTTAGCTTGACGGCTCCAACGTGTCTACTTTCTCCCATCCCTCTTGCTTATATTCCAGTTGGATAGGAAGTCAAGGTAAGTGAGTTCTTCATGAAGGGGAGGGCGAGAAAGATACTTCTCATATATCCCAACGACCTTAGCGTCGTCATGATCATCTTGGAGGCGAAGAGACCGTCCCTATTGCTCGTAGGGACGGCAATTAACGGCTCTTATAACACGGGTACCTTCCTGTAGCTCGCAGTTGAGCAAGACATGGCAGATCTCTTGCCCCGAGAAGTCTCTCTTAGTGAGCAACTTATTCATTAGACGCGAGGCAAAAGATAGAAGCAGCACTGCGGTCAATTCAATTCAATCAACGCTAAGGCAAAAAAGTAGTTATCTGATTGGAGAACTTGAATTGATTTACTCAATTCAATTCAAGTTATCCAATTAAAACACGGGATATTTTCTTTAGCGTTGATTGAATTGAATTGACCGCAGCGCTGGATAGAAGTGGGTTCTGGTGGGAGATATAGGGCAAGATTTGCTGCCCTAGGCTGGAATAACTGTCAGTCCGCTTCTCCATCTTACTGCAATACTTAGCTGCATAATTAATCACAGCTTGAAGGCTGGTACAGGGGGAGATATCAATGTTGGCTAACCAGCCAAGACTGAGACACCGGTTATAGTGGTTCATAAGGCTGTCATTCCTAGCTGCCTCGAAGGAGAAGTAGGATTGTTCTGGTTGTCGTACAACATCAGCCGTATCTCTCGTATCCCGTGGGAAGAAAAAGCGGCAAGAAATCTCTTGTGAGCCCTTCTTCTTTCGTAGGCAGTATGTCTTACTGCAATGGTGGCGTTGGCAGCGGTTTAGAACCTGTGAGAGCCATTGGAACGTCAAGGGATGCTGCAAGGGATTTACAGCCAAGGGATTGCCTTCTCCTTGCTGTTGGACTCTAGCTGGCTCAGGATTGAAAGCTGTGACATGGAATTTCCAGATATGGGCGAACTCCTTACATACATGCTCATTTTCCAAGTCAACACTAGGCGCACCATCCATCCAGAATAGGCCATGGCAATGGCTACTTCCACGACCCTACCATTTATATCTATTCCAAAAATCAGTGATATTAAATTTCTACTTAAGAACAATATCTCTGAATAAACCAAACCGCTTGTAGAAGTGCTAGGCTGCAATATGCGGGTTATCCCTGAGAAGTTTGCTAGACATGCCCATTCGTTGTTGCTCGGGCAGCTCCTGCCAGTCTTAAAACCGGGGCAAATGTTGATAGAGGCTCCTCCAGTGCAAGTCTACCGGGCTGAATGTAATAAAAGCACTAGGACAGCCAAGGTTATAGGCATAAGACTCGAGCTCTCGACGCTTTCGGTACCAATAAGGGCGTGTCCCGCGAAGCTATGCTGTTTGGCGGTTGATCGAGTTGAGCAATTGCTGGGCTTCTGCAGATTTAGGGTTCTGGAAAGCCTCTAGTAGATCATCTCGCGTTATTGGACTCTGCCTTTGTTGGTATTGCTTGACGAAATAGCTGCTTTTCGCCCGTGCCTGTGCTCGTATCAGCGTGTTGAAAACCACAAACCGGAAAGTGGGATGGCGGGCAAATTAGCCGTCATGCCATCGAAGGGCATGCTGAATGTAGTCCGCATACTTTATAGGCCGTAACCTTGGCTCAACGAAATCAGCTTGACCACGAGGAAATAGCGTTGGAAAGGCTAGGGATAGGAGTGCTTATGAGTGGTTGAACTCATTTATCGGTGTTCTCCGAATGTCTGGCATTTCAAGCTGATGTTGCGTCGATGGCCGTATATGAAGCTGTTCATCGCGCTCTTCGCCAAGAACGTGCGAATGTAATGCTTCCATCTCTGTATCCTCTGGTAGTAGATCTGGCACTGCAGACTGGTCAACTTCATCTGGCTCGATATCGTCATTCTCGATGGTACCCAAATTAGCTGAAAGAGGATCGGCGGCTTCCGCAGTAGTAACCTGATCAAGTACATCGCCATCTTCAGGCAGCACCGACATCCGCTTCTGGCAGACAGTAATATCTCGGTAGCCAGGGTGGTTATTCAACAGGAAATCCAGCCACTTCTAGAGACAACGACGGCGTACGCGGAACTGGCGTCTGAATTGGCGGTTAAGGTGGGCATGTTCGCTTGCATTAGGTGGGCGTAGCAGGATAACATCTAATTCAGGGGGTAAAAGGGGAAGTTGACTATATACTTTGCCAACATCGCGGAGAAAGTGCACAATATGGCCACGATATTTGTATTGCTGCCCTCGAACCTGCATGACGTTCACGAACACATGAACTGGAGCAATTAGCATCTCTTCTACTATTGTCAATTGGGGGAGGAACGCGGGGATTAGGCCAAAATCTAACGAGTCTTGCTATTCGGACTAATAGAATATAAGGGGGTACTTAAGAAAATCCAAGACTTATTAGCTTTTAAGCTCTAAATAAAATAAAATAAAATTAAATAAAAATAAGAGCAAGTTAACTAGGGACTTAATAAGCTAGCTTAGGATTTATTTTCCTATTCTTATATATTACATAGCTTTTTATCTTAAATTCTACGCACCCACTTTAAGTTCCTGCGTTGGCGTGGTAGACTTGTCGCTGTGTGTTGTGGCGCTAACCAGGGTGGTACTTAGAAATTATACGTGCGCCCCTCTTAAGCTGAGGTACCTTGTTGGTCCGGATAACAATTTGTGTTAGTCCGAATAGTAAGACTCAATCTAACTGATTTTCGGCTAAAAAAAACAGAGGTTCATCCTCCTTTTTGTTCTCGTCCTTGGCAATGCAACGCTTGCAAAAACCATCTTTCAAGCCCATATCAAACCATGTCTCCTGACAGCGGGCGCAGTGTTCCATTCGGTCGTTTTCCAGCTCTGTCCAGAACTTCTGCAGGAGCTCCTTATCTCTGTCAGACAACGGGCAATGCGACAGATCACGCATCCAGTCAGGATCCGGAAGCTCGAAATCTCGACGTTGCATGAAAGGTGAGCGGGGATGTCTCCCCCGGGCTGGTCTCGGCCAAATAGGAAAACTCGGTACCGGAGATTCGATCGGCGTTCCAAGTCGTACGCCTTCTTGAGAAGCAATTGAGGGACCTGGTGGGGAAGTAATCGGCGCGCCTGCTCGTGTTGACGAGGCAATTGGTGTTCCCAGCAGAATAGATTCTTGTGGGTTAATTATTGTACGTTGCAAGTCTGTCAATGGCAATCCTTCTCGACGTATTGGGGATAACTCAGCTTGTTCTGCAGAAAGCTTAGAGGCGCCTGAGGCTTGCCGATTCCTACAGTCGAGATAGTTAACCGTAAGCCTTCCACATGATATGGAAGGACTTTTCTTCGAAATGAATTGATCTGCCGGCTTTGCCTGCTTGCAATTCCTGCAAACCTTCGTTGAAGGGATAGAATTAGCCATGACTATGTTGGATTGGAGGGACGGTTTAATGAGGAAGGATGAGGAAGGACGGCGCGTTGGCCACATTGTGTCGTCGTTGGCAGGCCGACAACGCAGACCGTCCATGTCGAGTGGAGACACAACTGACCAGTCCCCGTTGAGTGGGGACACAAGACACATCTGACCAATGAGAGAAGAGCTTTTACTTTGAGTTATCGTCGTAATAGAAGTCCTTCGGACTGAATAATATATATCTATGATAGTCTCATATCGAAACATGGGGGTTAGGGATGACGGTGAGTTCAGAGAACAAAAGTTATTCAAAACAGACCGAATGTGATACGCATGATACCGGTAGAAACAAGAAAAATACAACTAAATGAAGCTAGTCCCATATTTTTCCCTATCCTATGGAACAAATTATTGAGGGTTGGAATATTTGGCGGATTAATGCTTTACAAGTGGGAGCCAAAAAGAAACCAAAAAATTCCTTAAGCCTAGGAGGACTAATCACATAAGGTAGGGCTTATGAGCAAGCTAAGCTATTTATAATCAATTCAAACATTTTAGTCTTAATAACCCAAGACGCCCCACACTTCTCACCAGATAGTGCTGCGCTTAATTTAATTTCAATCCGATTTTTACGTTAAATTATTATAAATTAACTGGGCTAATATTTAAGTAATCGCGGACATGCTGCTTATTTGTGCTCCACTTGCCGTCTGGCCTCATTACTACGTCCCGCATGTAATACTAATCCACAACACTAAGAACTATTAGGCTGCGATTACGACGGAAGAGTCTCCCCTCCCACATCTAATGCCTCATCAGGGTACATGTCTTGATCGACTCAAAGAGGGTCATTTGATCACTGACCACCGCTCGGGCCTCCCTTAAATATAGCACGGCCGATCACGCGCCCTCGTAACCCCTTAATGAGCCACCTTAGCTTAACTAAAGCGACGCGCGGTTCAGACGGCAGAGTGCATAACTATTTTGGTGTTACTATAGGTTTAGGCATTAGGTAATAATAGGTCAACGCATTGCTAGCAATACCAGCCAAGAAAATACCATATCTTACCGGTTTTATCCGCCTTAGCTGCTACCGGTAGACAACCAACTCCTAAGTCTTTGTATTATATGAGGTAAGATAGTAAGGCCAGCCACAACTAATATCTACAATATAGCTGTAAGTGTTTTTCCTAGGGGCGAATAGATAACGCAGATCATCTAGCCGACTCTAAGCGATCTACACGGGGCGGGCTAGCCTACCTACTACGACTTGATGCTGCCAGTATGTATGGCTGTGACCTTTTGTCTCACCTCTCAGCTGAGGTAAGATACTACGGCGATTATTCCCCTTTCGGCTGAGTCGACAGTTTCCTCCCCCTTCTGCCCCACCGCGATTTCTTGCTCCCACACTGGCCAGAGACCAACAAGCTAACAAACGCTTCCCCGGCCGGCCTCGGGATCGCCTTCCCCCATACCCACTAGCCGATCACGCGTAACCGAAGATTCGATACCTATGCCCCTATTATTACTTACCTTAGACAAGGGTTTCCATTAAAACTAAAAATGGTAATGAATCGATGTAGTTTTCTCTTTCCGCAGAGATAACATAAATCATACCCTTAGGGTCCCTGATCCACCGCTCTCTATCAAAGCTATGCACCGAGGGCTTTAGAAGCTAGGTAGAGGGCCCTTGAGTGATATTATGAATATTTCTGCTTCTTTAGTCCTTATTTAATATATTAAGATTAAGAAACTCGAATAATAATTGGCTAAATATATTAGGAGCATAATATTAGTACCCGGTTGGTAGGTCTAGTATCGCCATTCGCGCCGCTGGCGATCTAGCCTTGGATTAGCCGAACTATTAGAAGATAGCTCTAACCTAATTTAGATTAACCGCGAAGCAAGGCTCGGCGCGAGCTATTCTTAGACCTTGCCTTAACTGGCATAGTATAGTTATAATAGAGTAACCCTACGGCTAGCCTTTTTAAAGCTTAATATATTTACTATTAAATAGGCATCCCTAGCCGCGATCACGGCGTTTTTATATCTAATGTCTTATTATACTTCGCGAGCTAGTAGGTCTTATTTATACCCTTAGCTACTTAAGAAATGGTCTATTCGCGTCTTCGTTTCTATCTAATTAATATGCATAAGTACGGGCTAACTTTCCTTATGTAGTGCGGCAATATGAGGTTGGAAGCGGGCCTCCTAAGGTTATAGGACTGAATATCGAGTGATTATCGCACGACCAAACCATGGCTACTCTTGAACTTAAGAATGAGAAAAACACCTATATAAGCACTGATATCTTCTAGCGCTAAATGCTAACCGCCAAACAACTTGCAGCTCCATACCGGATCCTGCTTTCGCCCCGTGCCTCGTCGCGGATGCTAGCGATGATTTCCCTAACAACCTATTCACCGACCTAGCTCCGTAGGTGTCCCAATTGGCCCTGCGCCAACCTGTGTAGTGATGGGAGGGCATCTAGGCTGCTGGCCCTCTTCGGGGAAAGGGCCACCACGTAACATAAGCCAGGCTATGGGCTGGGCCGACGCAACCGCCTCAAGCGTTATAAGCCGCCTGGCTCTCGGCCGTAAGTAACCCTATAATGGAAGAAGGGGTGGTTTGCCCTAGAGTAGAGCCCGTATCGTAGCTACGCGTAGTAACTTAAGGGGAACTCTATCTCGTCTTATCCCCCGTGGGGAGTAGTAGCTCCCACGGGGAACGCCGGACTAGAGGGCTCTTATAAATATACCTTAATTTTCTCTATTGACTAACCTAAGAGATTGCGAGTATTCCTTAGCGATGCAGGTCTGGACCTAATTCTAATAACCTATCCCAAGCAGTACTAGATTTTAACCTTTGTCTTTAATGATGCTTCCCTAGGCGGCCGTATGTTATCTTAATATTTACTATCTTTATCGCACTTATTATTATTGCTTTACTCCCTTATCTATTTATCCTCCTTTGGCCGCCTATTGTCTTTTTCCCATTGCCTATTAATATTAATCTAAGATCTCTTTATTAGACTTTTACTTAAAGACCTTAAAGTAGTATATATAGCCTAATATCTTTCTGGGCTAACCTCTTATACCTTATGCTTAGATTTGCTAGGGTCCCATACGAGATTAAATAATACCTCTTTTGCGTAAAGTTACGGAAGATAGTTGGCGAGAAAATAGTCTAGGTAAATTAGGTAAAGAGGTACTTAGCTGATATTATCGATAGTAGGGTATAGACTCGCCGGTTATATTATAGCCTTGGAAGCGGTCCGCTTGGCATAGAGTTAAAGATGTGAGCGATAAGGTAAGGCCTAGCCTGAGAGGCTATATTGGGTGGGATATTATTATTTATAAGCTCGCCTATCTGGTAATTATTGCCTTTAGGTGAAGTTAACTCGGCTTCTAATTATTTTATTATTACCACCCTTTCGCCCTTATTGGCAAATTTATTCGAGCGTGGCTCCTTTAGTATTAGGTAAAAGTGGCGCTTATTAAATATTTTATAGATATTATTATATAGTGGAATATAATTAGCTATGGCATTTATTAGGTTTATAGAGAATAAGTTTATCTTTTCGTATCTATTTATACTATAGCAAGTATTAGTTTTACCTTTAAACTAAGACCTTAGTTTAGAGAAAGGTTATATTATAATTCTCTTACCTTGTTATATGATTTCTTAACTACTAGTTCGACTATGTAGATGGAACCAAATAGGCTAATAATACCCCATTAATATAGTTGCTAAGAGACTAATGGCTGTTATTAATATTGACTCGTTAATTTAATACCTAAGGATAGATTTTATTAAAGCCTGGTTTATAAGGGAGGTAAGGTATTATAAGGGAAGCGCTAGTTGTTGAAATAAGCGAGGATAGGATATAGTTTGTCTATAGAGGCTAGAGGGAGGTAATAGAAGTATTAGTTATCATATAGGACCCCTATCTTAAGGTCTCTTAACCTTTTAGGTCTTATATTTATCTCGAGAAAAGATATTATCTCACCGGTTTATAGTTAAAATGCTATATATGGTGTGGGCTATTACGTGGTTAATATCTTTATCATTAAGTGCCCTTAGTGATAATAAAATATAGCTTTTATTA
>SSHR01002172.1:9401-19943 GCA_006518225.1 Fusarium neocosmosporiellum
TTTTTTTTTTTTTTTGGTTTGTCATTTTTCTGGCATGGCGTATACTATATGTTGGACTAGGCACGCATATATGGGCGGATTCTTGGATCGATCGTGTTTGTCTAGAGGCTGGTTGAAGACATGGCGGTATCTTTCTCCTCCGCCGTTGACTTGGCCCGAGTCACGGCTGAAGCGGCATGAGCTGGAGCGCCCTTTTTTCACAATATACTTGTTAACCAGAAAGGTCTGTTGCAGAGCGCATACGACATGTTCGTTCCACGGATATTCGAGATATGTACGCTTCTGTCATGACTGGACGAGATATCATTTGCGGTTCCATCATCATGTCAAGAAGTGCTTCAAACCACCAAGTCACTATCACAGCAAAGATGCCGCAGATTGCGGCCTCGAGCGGCATACCGAGTGGGGCCAAGCCCAAGTTATAGACTTACAAGATGCCAACTAAAGCTGACTCACCGGTCTTTTGAGTTATTTCGCTCCTTCAACCTAATATCTCTTTGAAAAAGCACATCATCTCAATATCCCTCGTCACAATGAGCGACTTGTTCAACCTCGACGCCCAGCGGGCCCGCCTATCCCGCCGGCACGCCTCCGAATCCGGGCCCGGTCCGGCGCCGACGCTGCCGCCCCTCTCGGCCATCAAGGCAGCCGAGGCCTCGCTCCCCCGCCCGGACTCGGAGACGTACCTCCAGGGTGTGCCGCAGGAGCAGGTGCTCCGACACATCACGGAGGACATTGTCCCCGCGTGCAACGGCCCGGCCAGCTCGTCTCGGTACTACGGCTTCGTCACGGGCGGGACGCTTCCTATCGCTGAGTGGGCAGACAATGTCGTCTCCCGTGTGGATCAGAATGTCCAGGTGCATCTTCCTACGCAGACGGTGGCTACGACTGTTGAGGATGCGGCACTAGAGATGCTGGCTGCCCTGCTGGGGTTGACCGGGTTCCGCGGGAGGACTTTCACTACTGGCGCTACAGCAAGCAACGTCCTGGGACTTGCGTGTGGTAGGGAGGCTGTTGTTGGGAAGAAGCTTGGTGGAGGGGAGACCGTGGGGGAGCTGGGACTGCTAGCTGCGTGTATGGCAGCTGGTGTAAAGGAACTACAGATCCTCACGAGCGCGGGGCATAGTTCTCTATCCAAGGCTGCCAGCGTTGTTGGTTTTGGAAGGGCATCGGTCAAGGAGCTAAGACTGAGCGGAGAAGAGCCGTGGAGACTAGACATCGATGCTTTGGAGAGGGAGCTTCAGAGGGAGGGCGTGGCAAGCGTCATTGCCTTGAGTGCCGGAGAGGTCAACACGGGTCGGTTTGCGTTGACGGGCGTTGAAGAGATGAAGAGGGTGAGGGAGCTGGCTGATAAGTACGGAGCTTGGATTCATGTTGACGGTGGTAAGCATGAGTTTGTGAGTATATGACCTTGTACTGACGATGAGACAGCATTCGGCATCTTTGCTCGAGCACTCCCCGACGATGACGATTACAAGACTCTTCGCAAGCGTGTAGAAGGTCTGGAACTGGCAGACAGCATCACAGTCGACGGACACAAGCTCCTCAATGTCGTGAGTTCCTCTCATGTATTCAAACCCCAGAACCTGGCGCTCGTTTCTGACTCGACGTTTTTTGTTTGACAGCCTTATGACTGCGGCATGTTCCTCACTCGAACACCGGACATCCTCCAGTCCGTCTTTACAAACCCCAACGCCGCATACCTCTCCTCTGGAGGACAGTCGACCATCCCGTCACCGTTAAACATCGGCCTCGAGAACTCGCGCCGCTTCCGCGCACTCCCCGCCTACGCAGTCCTCCTCAGCGAAGGCCGTCCCGGCATGGCGAGTCTCCTAGCCAACATGGTGACACTCTCCCGCCGGATTGCCGCTTTCCTTCGGGACTCGGAGCACTACGAGCTGCTGCCGGATGACGGAGCCGGTCTGGACGAGGTATTCATGATCGTTCTCTTCCGGGCCAAGGATCCAAAGCTCAACGACGAGCTGGTTGAGAAGATTAACGGGACGAGGCAGATGTATGTGAGCGGGACGAGCTGGAGGGGCGAAAAGGCGGTGCGCGTGGCCGTGTCAAATTGGATGGTGAATGTTGAGAGGGATTTCAAGGTGGTGACCTCTATCCTGACGCATGTGGCCGAGGGCAAGGAGTATGATATTGAGAACTGCTGAGGATGGTAGACTGAATTGATATATGACGAGTCGCTGTGTATTCCGGTGGTGCGCATTATAAAGGGTATCGGTCGAGAGAGCATGACTCCTCTAGATTGTCGCATAAATTAAAAAAAAAAACCGTCGATATTAGAGAAGCAAAAAGCCGTCGTCGTCGTTCGAGTCTAACCAAACTTCTTTGACCCTCCCTTCTGCGTCGTCTTCTTATCCCCCTTCTTCTTCTTCCCCTGCCCGATGAGCTCCAGGTGCCCGGCCCTCTCTCCGAGCAGCGCCTCGGTGCGCGCCGTCATGCCGCTCGTAAACTTCTTGTGCGCCTTGTCGACGCTAGCCTTTGTCTTTTTTGGCTTGGCCACCTTGGACGCCTGGCGCTTCGAGTGCGTCACCTTGGCCGGCGTCGGCCGGCCGAGCTTCTTTATTGTGCCTTGGGCCATTTCGGAGAGTTTGGTTGGTTGATTGGTTGGTTGGTTGGTGAGGGTGGGAGAGATTGGGGATGTTTTTGGTGGTTGTTTTTTGGGTTGTTGAAGAAAAAATCAAGGTGAGGCATGGATTGGGACTAGCGGGGTAATGTCCTCACCGAGGTGAGGCGTCGGTGAGCGGGACGAAGCGACACCTCAAACGTTCATGCCAGTTATAAGTAGTTATAAGTAGCTATAAGTAAAAGGACCTGGTTCAAGTGTTTAAATTTTCCTGATTCATTCATTATATGTGCATTCGATACTGATTATATAAATGTCCTTTCTATTAACATGCCAATGCAAAACCTTGGGATGGTATCCTGAGTTTTCCTCCAGCGCCAAAGATGAATAACAATATGGTCAAGGCTGGCAATCTACGCATTAATCGATTATCCGGCTCTTTCAAGTCATTTACCAGCCGTCGCCCCAACCGTCGTCATCGTCCGTCGCTTTCGGCTTCATATCAATCTTCTTTGCTCCGAGTGGCTTCGCGGCTGGCTTGGCCAGGGGCTTCTTGGCCGTCGTGGTCTTGGACAGGCCCTTGGGAAGGGGCTTGTGGTGGCCAGCCTTCTTGTTGGACTGAGCGGCCAACCATCCTGCAAAGTCAGGTTCGCCATCGTCAAAGGGGGCAGCGGATGCTGTCGCCGTCGCCGTCTTCTTTGATGACTGCTCAGCTGGTGTGTCGAAGCTGTCAAAGTCGTCATTCATGTCACCCCAGGAGTCACCGCCATCATCGCCCTCGCCAGCATGAAGGAATGAGTCGGCCACCACACTGGCTGTGGCAGACGAGTTTCGTGATAGGGTCGCCGGGGGTGACTTGACAGCTTGACGATGCAATGTCGACGCTGTTGTGGTAACCGATTTCTTGGATTCGGGTCCAGGTGAGGGCGATGGCCTGGGAGAAGCTGCTCTCGAGTCTGATTCCGCGTGAATTTCTCCCGCCGCCGCCGAGAGTTTGTTGGTAAACGATGAAATGGCCCATCCTGCCCAGCCTCCTGCGGCACTTTCGTGAGGTTGAGGTGTGCTCATCCGGGGCGCTGAAGCATCAGCGGCCTGTGGAGGAGGTAGAACGCTGTCAGGCATAGATACCACCGCCTTCTTGATCTTCTGGACATAGACGTCCATGGTACGAATCGCCGCATCACGAACAATCTTCTCCTTGTCTATCAATAGAGGGGACACAACAGGAAGAATCCTGCATGCGCTGTCTTCCTCAGTAAAGTACTCAGACGTAGCCCCCAAAGCCATCAGGGCGGCGTTTCTGGCATGGACAAAGGGATCTCTGAGTGATCTTGTGAACGCAGCAATGAGAACCTTTGACCGCGATGAGGTTCCGAGATGCTTGGCAATCTTACCCAAGCAGATGGTCGTATTCGTTCGGATTCCTGGTTGCTCGTCGTTTGCTGTTCTCGCGAGTTGCTTGAGCAAATCGCCATTGATGGTACGGTCAGAGAGTTTGGTGATGATAACAAGTACAGACTTGAGCGTCTGCTCTCGTACAACAGGTGTCACATCAGTGAAGCCAGTAATCTTGGAAATGTCAGCCAAGTTCGTCGATGCGAAAAGGGGTCATCGTACCAATTGTGGGAAGATCTTGTCATTGACAACCTTCTGTGACAAGTGATCAATCATCAAGGGAAGGCTGTCCAGTAGGCAGACTCTGATGGCTCGATCCGGGTTTCCAAACAGACGAATGATGAAAGGCGTAATCTTGGTGTCAAAGTCCTCCTTAGAAAGTTTGGCTGCAATCTTCAAGACCACCGAGACAGCTCTCTGGCCACCTCCGCCAAACTCGGCCGACTTCATCAGCTCGGGCATCACCTTGAGCTTGAAGAACTCTTCAGGGAAATCATCACTCAGCTCGTCCAGTCCACTGCGCAAGGTGTTAGTAAGCTTCAATAGATCAAGATTCCCCAACTTACGCCAAGAACTCTTCCCGCTCGTCAGGGGTCTTGATGTCGAGGTTGTCGATGCCATCCGTCAGCTTGATGAGAGAGCTATCAAAGAAAGACCCAGTTCTATTTCCCTGGTCGAGGAAGGCCCCCACGGTGATTCGGGCCTTGGGGTTTGCGTTACAGAGGCGCTTGTAGCTGGAGTGAAGTGATGGAGGGATGCCCTTGGTCTGGCCGGCCTGGTCGGCGCCGTTGTAGTCGCCATTGAAGACCTCAAAGATCAATGTACCAAGATTGAATGAGTCCACTGCTGTGTGAGGGTTCTTCTTAATGACGTCCCAGCCGCCCCTAGCAAGTTCGGGGGGCGCATATCGTCCAGAGTCTGGTACCACGCTACCGTATGTCTGTTGGACTCGTTAGCTTCGAACCTCGTCGCAAGACGCAAGGTTCTTACGTATATGATAGATTCGTCATCCTTGACGCTGCTCAAGACATCGAAGCCGCCCAGCTTCCACTCGCCGCTTTCTGTAGTATAGACCGACCCGACCTTGAGGCTGCCGTGAATGGAGGAAGCGTCTTCGTTGATGAACTTGACCGTGCGCTGCAGCACAGTTAGCCTCCAAAGATGGTGATAATGGCCAGGAAGCGCACCGTAATGCTGTGAAGTCCCCATTTTATCGTCTCCGGGCTCAAACTCTTTCTTTTCACATGCCATCGCAAGGGCACAACTCGCTCGGTCGCAATGTAGATGTACGTCTCGGTCTGAAAGGCATCGTCAGCGCAACATGCCCAGCACATTTGCATGTACCATTTATACCTCGACGGCATCCAGCACTTTGATAACTCCAGGATGCCGCAGGGTTCGTAGCTTCTTGAGAGCGTTCTTGGCTAGGGGAAGTCGGGATCGGTTGTTGGTGATGTCGAAGGAGAAGATGCTGCAGTTTGAGCCGTCCTCCTGAAGAGATTCAATTAGCTAACCGGTAAACAAAGTCGACAGCCACTGGACTTACACGCTTGGTGCCGTTGTACAGAGTCCATATCGACTCGTCGATATCGACCTTGTCGCCAAACGTGTACGGAAAGGGAGGTCCCTGGGCAATGGCCGAGGCCACCGCAGACTTGAGAAAGTTCATGCCAGGAGCGCAAGATGATGGGGGCCGTCGTACAGTAAAAGCTTCGGAGCTGCTGCGGCCAAATCACCAAAGGAAGAGGTCAAGAAACGGTTGCCTGTATGTAATGGATGTAAAGTATCCCTTCCTGTCGAAGCGCAACGTGGTTGTTGGCCGCTGTACGTCAGGTACCTTTACAGAGGCCAGCTCCCCGCGCTAGCGCCCGATCAGTTTACGTCGGTGCCGCAAGGATCCATGTCCAGTGGAGGGGCTCGGCTCCTGGTTATTCCCATCCGGGCTCACCGTTACGGTGCCACCCAACGCAAGATACGACATCACTCAAACACTACAATTGCTACTTTCTGAAGATCATTAATTCATCTCCATGTCCATCTAGTATTCGTCTTTTCATGCCGTTCTCAAACCGCTTTTCCCTTTTCGTATGCCAGTATTCCCTTGTTCCGTCCATCATCCAGCTCAATCAGCACTTGAGCCATCCATTCCTCATCAACAGCTGATTGCGTGACTCAACGTTCCAAGAACGCATACATCGCTTGCGTCCGCGTGGTTTAGCAGTTTCGCTGGCCTCCTCTGTATTGATTTGAGACACGCCGTGAGCTCGTTGACCAGGTGTTTGGAAGCAGAGTAAGGACCTGCGAGGAGAACATGCTGTGCAGCTCAGTTAGGCACAGTCAAGATCAGGAAGTGAAAGCTCAAGAACTTACCGTAACCTCGTACTGCGGCTGAAGCAAACCCAAGGTTTGTTCAAGCATTTTTCGAACCATGCTGACACTTGGGTTGAGGCAACTCAGCACCTCCGAATCGGTGAACGTGAGCCTCGATGAAACCCCTCTTGTCCTCCCAGGAAGGTCAAAGGGGATCTCCCACGACTTTCCACCGTTCCTGAACCCTGGAAGTATTGCCCGGTTAAAGTACTCCGAAAAAATCTTAAGAATCTTCTCAATCTCAGTAGATTTAAGCTTGGAGCGAAGCTTCTGATTAAAGTCTATGAGCTTTTGTGCTGCCATCTTGACGAATTCGGCCTGGGCATGTTTGAAGCTGTAAATCTCAGTTAGTTCAGAGTCAACGGTGGAACTCTGCTCATTCCCCGAGAGGACAGAGGAGGAACAAAGAAATGTTAGAGGCGTACCCTGCCATCTCGGCCATGTACGAAGTCTTGCAGGCGCAAACGTCGACTTGGCTATACGTCGTCGGTCGGCCCTTCAAGAGATAGGGAACGCAATCCACCAACATCTCTCCACAATTCAGCACAACAACAGTTGCGCCTGGGAACTCCGTTCCCGCCTCAAGCTTCAGGGCGCCGCAGTGCAGGTAATACTGAACCGCGGCCACTGAGTGTGGAATGACCTTGGCGTGCTGCATGAGTTTGCTCTCCACCAGCAGGTTGGCCCAAAATTGCCACGCTGTACGTATCAAGAAGTCGGGGAGCGAATAGACGATGTTTTCCAACTCTTTGGTGGCGATTTGACCATGTTCATGAGTCGCCTGTCCTGGGTCTGCCAACAGGGCGATCTCCTGCTCGATCCATGACATGTCAAACGCAAATCCGGAGCGAAGGACTTCTGGGTTATAGGAAACCTGATACTCGTCTGTTTTCGGGTCGATGCTTGCCGTGTTTGTCCAGTTTCGAGGGCCTGGACGGTCGACAGTATAGTCAGAAATGTCCGTCAGGGGGGATTGCTTGCGGATGAAAGAGAAATAGCCGGAGATGCCAATCAAAGGAGATTCCTTCAATGCGAAAAAGGGACCTCTACGGATACTTTTCTTCATGCCAATCATCGCTGCCTTTGCCGCTGTATGAGGTGGTTGGTTGATCTCTGTCTGGATAATTCCAATCAGTCTCGTTTCTGCTTATTCGAATTAAACGCGTACATACCGGGACCTCACAGATGACCACACTTTCCCGACCTGTGTTCACAGCAATGGAATCTGATTCCCCGTACTTGACCGAGACCGCAAAATAACGAGCATGTGGGTGGATGTTGTTTTTTGACCGAGCAGGAAGTCGGCCTGGACTGGACTCTCCAAACGGCCTGATCGACTTTTCCAGGTTGCTGATGTCTTGCCGGACTTTCCATATGAACTTCGGTCTGTTCAGGCTTGACATATCAACAGATGAGGGAACTTTCCGGACCTGAAAGGAAAGAGCAGGACTTGGTACCCGGGACAAATCCAACGATGAACGCCCCATGTAGGGTCCAGTCACCCTCAGGGCGGGATACCGCGTGCTCAGGGGCGCCTCAACCACCCGGGGATCAACCGCTTGGGGCAGGGTATCGTTGTCGACCGATCTTTTACCATAGTCCGCTTGGTTTTTAATTTCCTCGTTTGGCCAGCCCTTCATCACAGGGAACCTTCCCTGGGGTTGCTGAACTTGGAGCATCTGCCGTAGATCAATGGCCAGAAGGTTAGGGCGTGAGCCGCTAGAAACGAGCTGAACTGGACTTTTTGCAGGACCGTGTTTTGGGTGTTTCTGGCTCGTCGTTTCGTCTCCCGTACCATGGTTCGTTAGCCTCAAAGTCCTGTATTTGCGAACCCTCCGTAGTGGTGGATCTTGGCGTTCAGTCTCGGTAAGCTCACTCACACCTCCAGGAGAAAAGAATGGGCCGTATCCGATCTCTTGCTCAGGCCTCCATGTAGAGGTTCGATTCGAGTCGTGGGGAATATCAAGTCGCCGTGATTGTGGTATCTGTCGGAAGTCTTCAGAAGCCCTCCCTGTATGCTTTTTCGGCAATGGTGATTGTGGTGACGGTCCCGAATGTGCACTGGGGCGCGGATCTGGAGGCTTCGAAGAGATTCTAGAGGTCCTCGGCTGTTTTCTGTCCCCCGAAAGCAGATCTGGCTGGGAATTCTGTATGGTCCTCTCCTTTCCTGTATCCGCCTCACCAACTGTACGCCGTCGAGCTTGTTCTAGTCCAGCCCTCTGGACGCCAGTCTGATCGCTTGGAGCAAAGGTCGGCTGATAACCGGATGCCGTGGCTAGTGGGCTATTTCCATAAGAATCGGCCGCCTTGGCTGGCTTCGAGCTGTTGCCGCAGAGCTGAGCAGCTTTCCACTGGCTGGAATTAATGCGCACCTTTCTGCCCAGTATCGATTGAAGCAACAATGGGCGGCCAAGGATGTAGCCTACCGGAGATATGATGTCCTTTGAATTGGCGAGGGCCCATTCCTGGGGTATCGATTGGCGATAGCTTCGTGCGTCCGTGGTATTGCCCCTCTTGTCACAAATGTTTGCCAATAGTGATAAACACCCCAGATAATCATTGTCTTCTCGCCCGAGGAGATTCTTCTTCGCTTGATAAACAGATTTGCAAGTGCTATAGGCGTCTTCCAAGCGACCCCCCTGCAACAGAGCAATTGCGATTGCTTGTCGAAGGTCATAGATCGAAGTCGGCAGCGTAGATTCCAAATTGGACAACTCCGATATTATTCTCGCCGCTCTGTCCCACTCCCCTAGCAGACAGCAGTAAAGAGCCCACTGGAGGTTGAGTTTCGAAAGGGCTTCGTGTTCGCAAGGGTCACCATGTGAGCGTATGGCCTGGCGCAGACACTGCTCAGCTTTGGAGAAGTCTCCCTTGGTGAAGCTCTCATACGCGATCCCTTCTTGGCGTCTTAAGAGTTCGGTGTCGATGGAAGGCCCATTCCAGCTTTCAGTGTGTTTAGTCTGGCCATCAGTAAGTCTTTCAACCCTGCTGTTGAAGCGGCGGCTGCGTTTGCCAGTGTCGAATCGTTCGTGAGCCGTAGAGCTTGCTGCAGATACGACGCGAGTCGCTAGATCCATAATTGCCGTGACATGGAAGACTAGAGACACGAAGAAAGAAACTTGAGAAGCTGACACGTCAAGAAGCTGTGGGAGAATGCGAGATGAGGATTTTGCAAAGAAAGGCCTGATATCCCAGAGCCTGGTTTTTAATAGATTCGAATCCTGGTAGGGCTCATGGTGGCCTGGTTTGTTACCATCCCTCTATTCGCACCCTTTTCAACCTGATTGGCAGTAGGAGAGCGCCATGCAGAAGCAGGCTGCCAGACAGGTGGCAACGCGCAAGCATTGGCATCGCCTGGATGTTCAAGGCTCAGCAACAACATGGCGCAGCATTTTGAGGCCTCACGAAGCCATTGGGGAGGGATTGGTGTCAGGCCGAACGGATATCCCGTTGTCGCTGGTGTGTAGCACCTAGTGTCAGCTGTCTTTGGTCCATACTGGGCAAGAATCCAATGATGTGGGAGATCCAGGCCCTGATTCAAATGCGGGCGCACGGGGATAGCGAATTTGGCTTGGGAGCTGGAGGCGAAGCAAACAGGTGTATAACAAAGAAAAAAAGAATAGTATTTTTTTTTAACTTGCATAAGTTGAGGAACAGTATCACAGATGGGCAGCATTGGCGTCTGGGAGAATGCACAATTCAGGCTTGAACCACGCAGCCATTGAAGACGTAGCCTGCCTGCCTGCCTGCCTGTCTCGGAGAGAAAAGGAAAGGAAAAGATCAGCGAAAGTCAGATTCTGATGACAGCTGAGACAGACGCCCGCCTGCTCTTTGGTTAATGACGATGCAAGACGTCGCCTCGACTTGCATGAGATGGAGTTGGGGTCTAAGCCCCCACCCCCAGAAACCGCCCACCTGATCACGAATAACGCTGAGAGGAAGCATCACGAACACTCTTCATTTAAACAACATAATAATATCATGAGAATACTAAATCTAGTATCCCCGTAATCTCCAATTGCCACTCGTGAAATAGATCATCTTTTTTCTATTTCCTAACTCTCTTAGAAGTCTCCCTTGGCTTAAGAAGCTTAAGTATCTCCTAATGGGCCTTATATGTTACGTGTTCCTTGCACCTAGGGGTCGCAGACTCGCAGTTGAAGGGTTAAAAAGTCTAAGCTAGCTGCCTTGATGGC
>SSHR01002173.1:0-19795 GCA_006518225.1 Fusarium neocosmosporiellum
GGATGGGAGGAGGGGGGTGTTTTTTTTTTTTCTCTTGCCCAGGGCAGACGGCAACAAGGCCCTCCTCACCTTCGGTACCTGTCGCTTAAGACCTTGCTGAGGTTTCTTACGTACCTGGCAGTGAAGCCCAGCAGTGAGAGAGCCGACTCCGCTAAAGGCACGCCCCAGGAGAGAGCGAGCCCCAAAAAATGTGGACGATGCTCCACAGCGGAGCCCTCTCCAAGCACCAGTGATCAAGTATGGTTTCCCGATGCGAGCGGGGAGGGCAAACCTGTCCTTCTACCAATCAGTAAAGAGCTGAAAATAATCGGCAACTCCTTTCGTCATGGGTGGTAACCGAAAACCTCCACTCTGCCGAGGGAACAAACACCTGTTGCTCTAAAAGCATTTTTGGCGCACCAAATTGTACCGCAGCCGTCGGTTCCCGTCTCTCTCGGGGCCGATAATACCGAGGCAGCGACAACGCAAGCAGAAACCCAAACCCCTGCCTCTATTGCAAGTTATCATTGGACTCGTTGATTGGTCCTTGTTCTGAAATTGTTGTTGATTGAAAACAACACCCTTTAAGTCCCATCGTGGGTTGGAAATACATGCGACAAATTCCTCTGTAGATCTACTGTGCGACCGTCGTCCCGTCTTCGTTGCTAGGCTTTTGCTCAAGGAGGGGAACTCTCCGTCCCCACCCAGGCCTGGTTGCTCCAAGCTGGGCGCAACTCTCAAGGCCGAGGGATAATTGCAACCGCTGCCATTGGGCCAAAAAAATAATTTGGGCGGTCATCGGTCTGGGGATGCGGCAGAATGTCATTTTCTACATGTCCAGTGAAGGCATCGGGAACCGAGCGCTAGGGTCTCGGAGCTTCGCAACTACGAGCAACACCGTGCGGCGACCGAACATGAAACCCGCTGGCCCGAGACCCTATTCCCCCCTGGAGACCCGGTGACGCCGCTCCGCGGGCGGGCTTTGACCCTTACCGTGCATTCAATCCGGCGTGGGCCCCGGACCAGCGCTCCAGTTGGTGGCGGTGCACCACTCACTGTACACCAGTACATTCATTCTTTGTGAAGAGCCGCGGCGCCTGGATAACTGTCGCGCTTGTCAGCCGGGGAGCTCAAGACCCACCTGAGAATAGTGTCATCCAGACCCGTCCAGGGACACCTACCCATGCAGTATTTTGTGCTGTTTAGAAGTAAACGGGTATCCAGAATTCCATATAGATATCTGTATTTATCATGGTTCCAGTTTGAGCCTCTATCCAGGTCTATACTGTTCAAAGACTCCCAGTGTCCACACATGGATGATCCAGTCCATAGGTGCTCAAAGCAATCAAAGCAACCTATTGAAGGGTGGCTAATACTGCAGAGTGTCCTGGATATCCGAAATTCCCCTTGATAGTGAGATCAACTGGTGATTTGCTAACACCAGCATCAAGTCTGACACGTCTTCGTCGACCCCCATCCTTTCCCGTGTCACTCGTCCTCTCATCTCTGTTCCACTCACAATTCTCTATCTAAGTCCATGTGTGATATCTAGAAAATGTCCATGATCCATAAGCTCTGTGGTATGTGCCTCATTCACCGTTCCCAGATGGTCGCATGGCCTCCTCATCGACGACCTCCCAGTCTTTAGGGAAGCTCTCGTTCCCTCCGCATCGCCCCGTAAAACCTTATGTGACGGGGCTCCCTTGCAGGGGTGGCTGAGTTCCAGCTATGTACCAAACGGCGAGTGCCGGGCCAATTTACCAACGTGCTCTGACATTGCCATTGCGGTCCGGGGAAATGTGGCTAGGGTCCTCATGAGGGAACTCCCCAAGTTCCCAGTTCCGTGGAGTGGTCTCCAGTGTGAACACTAGTCCGGTTCATCTTAAGTCAGTGAACTTGCAGCCAATGATATTCCTTGATCTCCTGTCTAAACAAGAGGCTCGAGGTCTGATGCTCCTATGCCAATTCGCCATGGGCTTGTGGATCATCCAAGTGCCATTTGAAGTCGGATATATATCCCATGTCTTCAGCCTCGAGAGCAATCGGTGTATGGGTCACGAACAAAGTGTAGCCGGCCTCCAGAGAGGTAATAGCATCGTATATAGACATAGGAGACGATGAGTCCGTGAAGAGCCTTATGACGAGGATTTGAGAGCCGGACCATTAAATACTGGTAAATACATGTGTGCTCTCATACAGGCTTAGACTAAGGCTCAGGTTCCATAGCTTCGGTGTGGTTCACTGTAAAAGAAAGGATGTATGCTTGATCGTAGGTCGCCCACAAACATACTGGGAGGTTGTTAGACCAGTAGTTACCCATGCTTGATATGAAGGAAATCAGACA
This sequence comes from Fusarium neocosmosporiellum, assembly GCA_006518225.1. Classification (NCBI taxonomy): domain Eukaryota; kingdom Fungi; phylum Ascomycota; class Sordariomycetes; order Hypocreales; family Nectriaceae; genus Fusarium; species Fusarium neocosmosporiellum. The sequence continues at coordinate 2,324 of SSHR01002173.1, forward strand.
AGGTGGCTTGGGATTCAAGCACCATGCAGTTGGCGAATAGAGCTCCCATACCTATGCTCTATTCCTTGTTCACTGTTTCCCGGGCATCGCACGCCACTTCCCATGCACAGACACGCCGGTCAAGATTGGGCGTTGTGACGGTCGTGATTGTGGAGCCACAAAGCGCTCGAGGTTTGATGCGGGGAGCCGAAGCCACAGTTTGGAGGCTGATAACCAAGGTTGTCAGGCGACGAGCCAATCAAGGCGGGGCAGAAAACAATCTTCACAACCCTGTCGTCATGACATGCTCCTCTTCCATCCATCCACCCCTCCCCACACTCTCCGCGACGACCGCTCAAAAATTCTTGCACATGCTTCCCTCAGGGATTGCCATCGACAATAGAGACGGGGAATCATGACAAGGTCGAACGATGGCGAAACCGAGGTCAGAAATGATACAGCGAACGCAGCTGCCATGCGGTTTTGCCTCGTTTTCCGTCATGGGACAGTCACTCTCATGGCCGGGGATACCGAGCTCCAAGCTCCTCTCGCACGAGACCGAGCGACCGAGACTGTGATAGCCAGTGAGCAGAGGGCAGAAACCCCCATGCCAGCTGCCATTGAGCTTGCCCATTGGCGCCCACCGGAGCCCTGGTCTAGGCCGTTCACTGGGGAAAAGGCCCCATCGGAGCCGGTTGCGTCAGAGGTGCCAGTGCTTGACCTCAGCGGGCCCCCAGACACTCACGACAGTCCATCGCCGAATATTCCCCCGGATACCGACCGGAGGCGGACGGACCTCCTCGGCTTGGCTCGACGTTACGAGCCACGGCTCTCCATCGGCTCCAGGTTCGGCGCTGGATGGCAAGACGTTGACGATGGTGTCAGGTTGGTTGCCAAGAAGGCAGAGGGTTTGTCTCGTGCATCAATCCGGCAATTTTTGGCGGAATTCAGGTGTGAGGAGGAAGCACGATGCTTCAGCAACGCATGTGGGTTACCCTCGACGCAGGCACACAAATTAAAAACAACCACTCCCGTCTGTTCCACCCAAACACAAGCAATAATTGTTGTTGCTAGGAGATGATTGATGAGGACAAGACATATCTTGTCAACCGTTATTTGGTTTCAGGGTCAGGCATTGAACACGGCCTGGGCCGTCCCTTATCATCTCTGCCAATACCTCACCCAAAGCCAGAACCTTAGACACAATCAACTCCCGTACCTCGATAAAAGCTTCTTATTCAACCTGCTGGACCCTTCTCGGCTGACAGGCGCGGCGGCCCCACGCCCCCAGGCGGCGCAACTCCAAGGATCCATCCTTGACGTTGCTGGGCTTCATTTTCCCAGCCTGCCTGTTCCCCGGTCGTTACGGCACCGATGCAGCGCCACCCGTAGCGCTGGCCCGGGGCCCACGCCGCAGAGAACGAAGAATTTACCGCATCGTCACCCCGATGCGGCATAGTCGCCTCTGGTTCCCCCCAGCGTCTCCATGCCTCAAACAGGGCCCCGTTTCCCTTGGCAAAATTTTGCTCTCTCCTCCGTTTGGCAGGGCCTGAAAGCGGAGCGGAGGCTCGGACCAGCGGCTTTTACTTCGGTCGCCGGGTCGTGGCGCTCGCAATTGTGAGGCTCCGAGCACTTCACGCTCGGTCCCCGACGTCTTCCCCATAATCTATGTTCCTTTCGGACCTCAGTTCTCGACGGCGAGTCGCTGAAGCAAATTGGGGTAACCCTTGAACGATGGGGATGAAGCTCTCACGAAACCACACACCCCCCTTGGTTCCTGTACATCTCCTCTACGGTTCTGCCGCATCCCAGGCCGCAGACCGCCCAACTTCCCTGCTCTGCCCTATCCAATGGTATCCGCCGCAATTACAATCGATTACAGACGGAACCTTTCCTGTTAGGTTCTCTATCTACCTCGGTGTTCAGCCGCATAACCAGCTCGTAACCCAGTTGGTTGCGGCTTTACCGAACTGCAAAATAGTCCCCTGCTTGTCAACAAAGACACGCCACACAAGCAATTACCGGTCAGTGGCAAGAAAATGCCAGACGAAGAATCTCGGGGAGCACCCAGCAATGACGAGGCCGGGATATGAAAGCTCATCGCCACCGCCGCCGACCCAGACCCAAGCCAGAGCAGACAAAGAAGCGGGTTGGGACGAGACGCTGCATCTCCACGAGAAACTTATCTACCTCCACAAGTCTACAAGACCACCTCAGGCGGCAATTCGTAACATCATACCACTGACAGGTCAAGTTCGAACATCCTTGCGCCCAGAGTGAAATCCAAAGTTCACGGACACTTCAGATACACCCACAACTGTCGTCAGAGAAAGAAGAGCAGCACCCAGTGTCTTCAGCAAATTATTATTCGACTGGAGATCATTAGCCTTCCATAGTGTGTCAATGTCCGCTATCTGCCATGTGTTTTCAAGTCCGTCCAATTCCCTGAGGTGGGCTCGGCTCGAACATGTGGCAGTGACAGCGCTGATCATTGAACGCCATGTCGCTAGGTTCCGACCAAGCCTCATGAGAACTTTGCTTCACAGAGGGTTCGTTATATAAATGGACAAACCCCCGCCGATATGCCTTAATGGGACATGGTCAATATCTCACCAACTGATTCCGTGACTGATGCTATTTCGCACAACCCCCTCGAGCCACTAGTTTTTTATATTACAAGGAGGGCAGGTAGATACCACGAGCCACCCGCTATGGGGCTTCAGATACCCGGATCTTTGCTCAGTGGATGATGCGTGGTGCCAGTTCGATACCTAGGCTGATTGGCCTCTTTTTGATGCTGAAGGTCATGCCGGGATCAGCACACCGAGATTCCAATAGCCAGCTTGGAACAGAAGGCCAACCTCACCAATATTCATACAGCATGTCCTGAATAGGCCCATAAGTTGCATATTACTCCCGTGACTCGAGCTCCGACAGACCAACGGAGGTCTTAGGTGGTGGCACGACTGGGGCCGTGTGCACGATGCATGGGAGCGGGCATTTAGCACACCAACTTGACTATTTGGCATACTTACCTAAGGCTCCCAAGATATTATTAGTAAATCTTCATTGCTATCTCTTGATAATCTTATTGAACATCAATCTAAGGATCGAAGATATATCTCTAAGGCAAAGAGAACTTTTTCTAGAGTCTCTTTTCTTTATTTAATAAGTTCTTGTGATAGGTTATGAATGTGCGTTAAATAAGCGACACGATATCCCAAACATGCGCTCCATTCCCAGACTCTCAAACAGGGTAGCCATATAGAAAATCTCATCAAGCATCCATCTCGGGCCATGCATGACAAGGGCCATGGACGACACACGGAGACCGAACCATCCCATTCGGAAAGTCTATATTAGTGAGAATCTGAAGAATGGGACCATTCATTAATGAACACTTTATTCGATCGCAGCATTTTTATATGTCTTTTACCCTCCTCTGAGGTAATCGGAGCAATTGTCAATAAACAGCAGTTCTTCCCGGCCTGTCAGTCACTCGAGACGGTGTAAGTGAACAAGGCAGCCTTCATCCTTCATGACCCTTCAGTGCCATCGCATGAGTTTCTAGCCAACCCTTTTCGGAACCTCAGAAATCACTCCGATATTTGCTTTAGCACACGACTATTCATCATTCAGGGGTGATTACTGTCCTTTCGTCAATTGAAGGACCTCCAAACTCGAGGCATGCCCATCGTGAAGCTGTGGCTGTGTGGCTGTTGTGTGGCTAGGGCTCCCGTAATATGGGCCGTGATAATAACACTGTTAACACTGTCTCCCCACCAAAATTTTGGACTTTTTTTTGAATCGCCAACCTCCACCGCCCTGGTTATCGATCATCGAGATACCCAGTCGGATCAGGTCGACAAACACTACACTTTTGCGACATTGCCCTATCACGAAGAAATCCACAACCATGGGTGTCACCAACAAGCGAACTATCACCAAGACCCGGCGCAAGACCAGAGACGTCGACCAGGTCAAGGCCGACCTCCTCTCGCCCAAGCACCTCAAGCAATTCATGGAGACCAAGGCCGCCGAGGACCTCCCTGGACTTGGCCGACACTACTGCACCGAATGCTCCAAATGGTTCGAGACGGACGCTACGCTGGTTGCGCATCGTCGAGGAAAGCCTCACAAGCGAAGGTTTGTTGCCATTTTACTTCTTCTATTGGGGTATCTTTGCTAACACTATCCCTAGACTCAAGCAAATCGCCGAGGGACCTTATACTCACAAGGACGCCGATGCCGCTGTGGGCCTTTGGACGGATAATGGCGACCGAAAGCGTACCGACATGGACAACGATGTGTCTATGGATCCCTGAGATTCTTGTCCGAATTCGATGATATCCTCTTCAACGTGTAATCGGCATGCACATTAAGCATGCACGGGTTTGCAGGCGTATTTGGGTCGCATTTGATTCAGCTGGGATGATACTCGGACGGCGTTGCGGACGGCATTCTGGTATACGAGCGTGTGTTCGTGCCGAAAACTTCAACTTCACCTAACTCCCCTGCCGCGCGCTCTGGCGAGCCCACTGGGCCGACCTCGACCAACTCCGCGGGTGGATCTTCCTCTCGATGATGTTCCCCGACCAGGCGCTGCAGGGAGACGCGATTGACGGGACTCTGGTGTGGTGAATCTGGACGACTTGGTGGTTGTTGGTGGGTTCTCGACAAAGGACGTGTCCGTTGTCCTATGGAACGGTTAAAATCTGAAAATGGGCTCGAGTTATAGCGGGGACTTGCATGAATGTCATATCGGTGTCAGCCTCCGGCCGTGAGGGGGGCTCGACTGGTTGCTCTTGTCTTGTCCTATCTCGACGGAACGACTCTGGGACGGGCCCCTGTAGGCAGTGTGAGCTCATATACCAGGCACATAAACTCCATATAGCCCAAGCACATTAGACCAATAGACCTACCTCTGGAAAGTCAACGCAGAAAGCGTTCATGTTCAGCCCGTACATGAAACTCGCAAACGACTCGCTGAACCTCGCCAGGCTCTCGTGCATGAGCTGGAAATGCATCATGTTCGCCTCAAGATCGGCCATGGCGTCCGAGAGCTCGGCGAAGGCGGGCTCGAAGGCATTGAGCGGGAACGGAGCATCACTCTCTCCTGCACCGCGGGCAGACTCTCGAAAGGACGAGCGCGACGATGGACGGAGCGGGGTGGTGGGACGCGAGGTATGGGAGCGAGAGTTGGAGCGCTTGACGCTAGCGTCAAGAGGTTCGCCGGACATATTGCAGTGTGTGCGTCCGTGAATATGGGCGATGTTGTATATCGTTTTGTGAGCACGATGATCGAAAGGTGGAGGGTCTGTTTCGTGGTTGTGGTTGTCAAGTTGGCTTGGGCTCAAAGTCAACAAATGGCGGTTGTTGTGACGTCCCGCAGTCAAGGTGTGGCTGCCCAAAGTGGCTTTCCCCGCGGCGGGACCAATGCCGTTGAGCTGGTGAGATAGCAGCACGAGTACCTTTTCATCATGACTCGTCGTTGCTGGCCGTGAAGCCAGTTGAGTGTCCAAATCAACTTTGAAGAGAAACCTATTGTTGATCACTCGTGTTTTGTTAGTTTATCTGTTGGGAATATACCCATGTGGCTGACCTTGGTTCAATTTCATGGTCGTCATGGTGTCGTGTGAGCTGTTCATACGTAGCTCAGGGGCTCACTTGACGACATACGATGAGGCTGAGCCGACGACACGACCTAATATTACGGGAGCAACTGACCAGGGCCAGCTGCCAACCGCTAATATCTTCTCTGTATCATCATCATATGAGAAGCGCTCGGGCATCGCATGTCATTCAAGGTTCTGTTTGTCCAGTTGGTAGCAGATCTGTAGGGTAGTCGATGTTTCGTCGAATCTCACGGCGGTCCGGATCAGCGCAGCGTTACTCAGCGGCCCGAATTAAGCCCTACGTATAGAATGAGTTTTGATTCGTAAAGCTGGGGTGACTGAATCGCATTTGCTCCGATGTATTTAGGAACCAGTCGGTTTCGCTTTCGTTCCTATGTCCTCATGTCATCGTTTATTGATACGCGTATGAAGCTCAGCCTAGATAGCTGTGCTTCTGATCCATCTTAGAGGCAAAGAGAGTAGTCTCCTCTAAACGTAGCAATAAAATGGATGAAAATTAGATGAGCTACTACATAACATTTTATTTAATTTCACATCAAGTCCTAAGCTATTCATCCAATATTCTCACGAGTTAAGCTTGCTGTGTGCATGTCTTGCCTTGAACCGCGTGTCCGGGTACTCCGGGCACTAACAGAAACACACATCCAATACGTAACCCGTAAACTCCGCGGGGGCCGGTGTCTCTCAAGTCCCGCACGCACCCTCTCAGCAAAAAGAGCAGCAGCCTTTTTTCTCTCCCCTTGCGCTCGCACCATCTCATCTCACTGCTCGTGCTTATTTATATAGCTCGCTCTGGCCTTTCCCCTCGAGCCTCCCAGGGGAACTGTCCTGCTGAAACCGTGAGCTCTGGACGATTGGTGGAGCTGATCCCAGGGGTTTCCCGCGCCGGTCAACGACGACACATCTTTCAGCTTTTTTTGCGGCGTTGCATTACGCGCTCGCAAGTCTTGGACAGCCCTATCAGCGACATCTTACCTATGAGGCCTCAACTGAGACGGATCTTGTATTCAAATAGCTGCCGTCTCAGCTCTTGTCAACAGTTCCTACGCCCTTCTCAGGCGCTCTCATCCCCCAGTTTTGCGAGGCCTCCACTGGCCAGATCGTACACAACCCCTGCATCATTCAGGAGAATCTCTGCTACGAGATACGAAAACCCAAGCAAGGCCTCACTTCTCGCCCCACCTGTCGCAACAAGTCTCAGCTACTCTGCGCGTGTCCGCATTGCTGGCGTAACCTCTGTTCTCACCCTTCAGAGGTCTTATACGACTACCTCTGGCAGATCAACCTCAGACTCAGCCAGTCGCCCACTTGAGGCAAGCTCTCTTTACTCAGCTGTTGTAGCTGCTACTGTACTTGCGGCTGTTCTTATTGCCTCGGTGTGGTCCACGACAGGCTCTACCAACAACTCATATTCCCAAGAATTCGAACAAGACATTGAAACCATGTCTCTGCAAGTTCCCCCCGGTCGACCGGGAAACCTGACTCCTGAGCAAGAGGAGAAGCTTCGCAAGCTATGGGCTGCCATCTTCCAGCTCACCGGTGTGGCCGACGACGACAGCACTGGCGCTGATGTTCTCTCCCCCAAGGACCCAGAGGAGGCTAACCCTGCGGGTGGTGAGAAGAAGAAGCGATTTGGCGTCTTCCGAAAGGGCAAATCTGGCACTTCAACTCCCACAGAGGCTTCCGTCGAGGAGGACAAGTATGGCCAGACGAAGCACTTCTACGACACCCTGGCCAACGAGACCCCTGAGTCCATCCACCACACCATCTGGAGGATGGTGAAGCACGACCACCCTGACGCTCTCGTCCTGCGCTTCCTCCGCGCGCGAAAATGGGACGTGGAGAAGGCTCTGGTGATGCTAGTGTCAACCATGAACTGGAGACACAACGACATGCGCGTGGATGACGACATCATGAAGAACGGCGATGCCCTTGCTATTGAGGATGAGAAGAATGCCGATTCCCCTACCAAGCAGGTGAGCGCCGACGTCATGGCTCAGCTCCGAATGGGCAAGAGTTTCTTGCATGGCACCGACAAGAATGGCCGGCCTATCTGCGTTGTCAGGGTTCGCCTCCACAAGATTGGCCAGGAGTGCGAGCAAAGTCTGGAGAGGTACACAGTCTATATCATTGAGACTGCTCGTATGGTCCTTGAGCCCCCAGTTGATACTGCTGTAAGTAACCCCTCTGGAATATTTATATTTATGATGCTAATGAGCCACCCCAGTGTGTCATCTTTGACATGACGGGCTTCTCCATGGTTAACATGGACTACAACCCTGTCAAGTTCATGATCAAGTGTTTCGAGGCCAACTACCCCGAGTCTCTTGGTGCTGTCCTGGTGCATCGCGCCCCCTGGCTGTTCCAAGGTATGTGAACCAGAGTTTACCAGCATCGAATTGCAACTAACAAGATACAAGGCATCTGGAAGGTCATCCGTGGCTGGCTAGACCCCGTCGTGGCGGCCAAGGTTCACTTCACCAACAACCGCGCCGAGCTCGAGGAGTTCATCGCCCCAGACCACCTTATCAAGGAGCTCGACGGCGACGAGGACTGGGAGTACAAGTACATCGAGCCCGCCGCCGGCGAGAACGACAAGATGAAGGACACCGAGACCCGGGACCGCCTGCTCGCCGAGCGCGCCGAGCAGGTCAAGCAGTTTGAGCACGCGACCCGGGAATGGATCCGCCACCCAGAGGGCGAGAAGAGCGCCGAGATCAAGGCGGAGCGCGAGAGGATCTCCAAGTCACTGAGGGAGGGCTACTGGATCCTGGACCCCTACATCCGGGCGAGGACGCTCTACGACAGACTGGGCTCTCTCCAGAGCGGCGGCAAGACCAACTGGTACTCGCCTGTTCCGCCGGCGGCCAGCACTTCTGCCGCCACGGCCGCTGACGATGTAGACTAGATGCGAGGGATGGTTAGAAAAAACAAAGGGCGTCTCCCCGGCACACGATTTCTCAGTCAGCTCTCGGCTGATGACTCTCGGCCCAACCCCAGTTGGGTTTGACCTATTACTTCAGGGTTATAGAGCATGATGCATAATAATAACATTTATCATTTATCAGGTTACGATTAATCACTGTGTAGGTTGTGAAACCCAGCTATTTGGTTGGTATCACAATGAGGCCCAATTAGTGAATATGACATCTCCCGATGAAAAGCCCATCTGAAGTCACTTCATCTCCACGCCGAAACGTCATAGAGTCCTCTTCAATTAGGTATTCGTTTGTCATTCTTTGCTGAGGCATTTGGTATGACGGATACCCGAGTATTCGTCAAATGCATGGAATTCTGCTTCCCGAAGAAAGCGAGATGCTAGCGAGATACGAAGATAGTGAAGTGACGAGAATGGACTTGGTGATCATCATTGTATTTATGTCGTGGCGTCTGATTCTACCGAGCAACTGGATAGTGAAACCAGAAGCCCTCGCCGTGACACACTTTTAAAGGCCGCAGCTATCATTAATGATGCGTGGTCTTTACGCTACACAGCGTTGCCAACTCAAATTCTGGACTTGATCTCCTCGTAATACGCCTTGAGCGCGTCCATGTCGGGTGACTGGGTTGGCCATCCGACGCCGAGACCCTCCTCCTTGTTGGGCTTGGGGATCTAGAGACATGTTGTTAGTGGCAGGATTTGAGGGATGGGGGTACGGTGTTCGTGTTACCATGTGGAAGTGAACCTGTAGTGACCATCAGTATTTGAAAGCATAGGCAAATTTAAACAGGGTACTTACGTGCTTGACCTCCTGGTGAGCGATCGCGCCGTTGTTCTGAAGGATGTTGTAGTCGGTGGCACCGGTAGCGTTGACAATCTTCTTCAGAGTGGGCTGTTTGTGCCCATCAGCGCCTCATTCTCTTGCCGCGGGAGAACAATTGAGCTTACCAGGATCTCAGAGAGGTGATCATCGGGAATGTCGGCCAGCTTCTCGCCGTGGTACTTGGGGATGACGAGCTACAGGGTGTCAGTCGGCTCAAGCGAGGTTGGGCGTCGAGCATACAGCATGACCCTTGCTGAGGGGGCCAATGTCGAGGAAAGCGAAGGTCTTGTCGCTCTCAAAGAGCTTGAAGGAAGGGATTTCACCTGAGATCGAAAGACGGTGGTTAGTCGAGGGATTGGTACCGTAGTGATGGTGACGAAAAGGATAGATGATGAACACCCTCAACGTACTCTCCCCTCAACAGCTCCCCGCATCTGCACTCTCTCGGCTTCACTCTCCGACTCTCCAATTCTTCTTACCCTTGATGATGCGGCAGAAGATGCAACCGGCGGCGGAGGCCATTTTGAATAATAGAAATTGTTTGAATGTCGAGAAAGCTGACAGAAAGAGGGGAGAAAGAGGCGTCACGAGAGAAGGGAGAAGCTTCAAGTACCTTATGGATTAAGTGAGTCGGTTAACAGCTGCTGACAGAGGTGCACCATCAGAGGGGTTGCTCACGGTCTCCTGATTGGTGGGTGGGGCACACACCGGAGGGTTTATAGGTCAAAATAACACTGCTTTCTGTCGGAGTGGGACCTTCCATCGAACTCACCTCTTGCCTTTTACCAGATGTGACCGTGGAATTGGCCCAGCAGACTCCATTCAAATAATCTTTGGAAACATTCGTCTGGGGACTCCAGATTCGAATTTTTTCTTTTTGCATTTTTGATGATTCCAGATGATACTATTGTGTACATGGAATCTTGCTGACTCTTTTTTATATTTTTAAAACGCATTTTAACCCTTCCTTTTGATGCTTTTGATGGTCGGCACTCAATCATGCCATGTGGCTGCCATCCCGAGAGTGAGGCTTTTCGTACGTCATCATGTGGCGGGGTCCATCCCACCTGAGCTCCTCCAAACCTGAGCTTAACTGCATGCTGTGCTTCCCGTGCCGAGCCATCCATGATCCATCGCTCTTCCCATCGCCCACTTTCAGGCGTCCATTTTGTTACCTTATAATCGCCTCCTGCCACCTCATTCTCTAAGCTTGGCTCGAAATACGAGGGTACCCTTCGCGCGTGACTCTTTTGCCCTCACCTGCTTAGACCTCTTCTGTCGCCTCTGGTGCCTGATTCTACGACATACTCTCTACAACTTCGACTTTGCGACAGAAACGAATAACCTACACAAGACAAGGCTGTCTCTACACTCTTAAAAAATGCCCGAATTCGTCAGCACGCCTCTCTTTGGCGGCGCAATCGTTTGCGACCTGCCCTCCAACTTTGCCGATGTCAGGTTCGTGCTCCCTCGCCTTTGCGCCCAAGTCCGCGTCTGATGCTAATGGTTCTTAGCAAACTGCGACAGGTCCCCGACAACCAGGAGGTCTGGATCGACCAGGATGGTTTCACTAGCATCATCTTTGACATCACTGAGCGCGTTGGTAGCTCTGGCTCTGGTCCTGAGGTCGACGGCCGTGCCATGACGACGCATTTGGAGGATATGGTCGGCTCCGATATCAACACCGTCAAGATCTGGAACACGGCCGAGACAGAGTTCTCGAGACTCGAGTATGGCTCCCCCTCATAATGTCTAAGCTCCGAGCCTTGACTTGCTAACTCTACTCCCAGAGAGGGCACTCCTGCCTACACCCTCATCTCGACACAGACTCCCCACGTCAACCAGTCCCGCGACACCACCTCGGCGCCCGACTTTACCGCCATCATCCTGACGCTCCTGCGACTCGAGAAGCAAAAGACGGACATCCTCATCACCATCAACGTTCCCCACATCAAGGGCGAGTACGACGAGGACGAGGTCGACCTGGAGCTCGGTCGCCAGGGCAAGCTCATCGGCGACGCCGTCGAGTACTCGGCCCGTATCTGGTCGACGTTCAAGATCAAGGATTGGGGTCTGTTTGGCGAGTCGTAAGGATGTGGATTACGAATTGTGGAATAGACGGCTGGGAATAGGACGAGAGGGGAAGAGTTGGATATCCTGGGATGACTATCACGACTGATGACATCTTTTAGCTTTGGACGAACCAGATAAATCAATATGGATGTCTGTATGGGCAAGATGCTGGCTAGCTAAGCCATGAATATATTTTCCTTTCAGTGTCTTGAATGGCCGATACGACTCTTATGTGTCATGATCCTCTTGGTCATTAATCGGTGCGAACAGTCGTGACAGTAGACCGTGATGCAGGGTATCTATCACAGGCCAACGAAAATGAGACGACTGCAAAAGCATCATATCAACGCATACTCCGATTCGGGTATAAAGTCATAACATTCGAGTAATACGTTGAACTCATACAATATGCCAAACTGGGTATCTCATGCATGTATGCCCTCTGTTACTTTCCCTCAATGGTCAAGTCAACCATCTTCTCAAGAACACCATCAATGCCCTTATTACCCCCTTTACTCCCCGCCTTACCGGCCCCCTGCTTCGCCCACTTCTCCGCAATGAGCTTCATCACCACCTTCTGCGGACTCCCGGGGTTCTCCTCCCTGACCACCGCCATTTGCTCCCTGACAAAAATCTGATATTTGCTCGGTCCCTTGCCCGGTCCTCCGGCGGCACCTCCGCCCCTCGGCGTAGGCTTCGTCTGCTTTAGTAGGCCCTTGCAGCTGCCGCACCGATGCCGTTGTGGATCGATGCTCTTGGAATGTCTCTTGAACTCTGTCCCGCAAGCCCCGCACTCCCACACGTACTTGAAGTCGATGTCGTAGCTGTGCTTGGTTGTAACCTCGATACCACGGTCGCCGAATGTGGCTGAACACTTTGCTGCCCACGCCTTGAACTCGCGGCCGTGAGGGTTCGTGGTTATACCACTGATCATGAAGTTGGCCAGGTGGCAGAACTCGTGCGCCATAACGTTCAGCAGTCGATGCTCGTCGTCAATCACCTTCTCAGCCAGCTCAATCGACGCATGGTGCTTGTACGTCACCGAGAGCTGAGCACCATCGGTTTTGCGTGTTGTCCGGATTGTTTCACGACGCCAACTAGCACGACCAGCCGTAGTGTTGAGTGTCTTTGTCCATACAAGCTTGACACCACCTGTAGACTCGGCAAGCTTTGCAATCTCACCCTGAGTGATTTCACGGTCGAGTTCGGCGAGGAAACTCTCAGCCAGAGCATGCTTTCTCGCGGCAAAGGCCTTCTTGGTCTCCTTCTTGGGCTCTTTCTTCGGGCTTGCCTTGCTTGGACTCTTTATTACCGGTGGAAGCATGAGTTTGCGTGGTGAGTGATGGTCGTTCCACTCGTTGACCACATCTTGATTCCAGAAGGCGTCCATGCTGGGCCTGTGAGGAGTCTTTGGAATCTGAACCCGCTTGCTCGGAGACATGAGCCCCTTGGGCTTCGAGGCTCTCGGTGGTGTGCTGGGAGGCGTGGTGAACTGATCCCTCTTTGACGATTTGCCCTCCTCGTCGGAAAAGTCTTGTAGCTGAAGTCGAAGTTTGGATAGCGTATCGGCGAGGTCTGAGGCGGTTGTCGTGTCTTGTGAATCCCCCCGTTGCTTGCTTTGGCTCGTCTTCCGAGATTGGGCAACCTCCTTGCTCGATGCTGTCTCCTTCGTGGTATTCTGACTCGTCTTGGTCCCGGGCTTTAGAGAAGGGGCATTCTTTATTAGTGAAGCATTATCCCTTGTGCCAGATGCCCTTTGAGGCCGGACATTGACTGATCTTACTGGCTTCGTCCGGGCCGGCCGATCAGGGGAATCGTTTAACCAGTCTAGTTCGGAGCCAGAGTCGGAAGACTCATCACCTGCGGTTTGATATACGCTTGGATCCTCGGCCTCGCTCTCCTCCTGGTTTACCTCGGTGTCTGTCCCACTCTCAATCTCCCTTGCAAACATCAATGCCTTCGACTTGCTTTCCGGCTTGGCCCTGGGCACTCGCTTCTTAGTTTCTTGACTCGGCGCTGTCACCGCGCCCGCCTTGGTCTTCTGAAGTCGTCGTACCCTCGTGAGCAATGTCTCTTCCTGGGAGTCGCTATCCTCATCGGAATCCTCAATGGCCGGTTGCCGCCTCCTTGGCCGTTGAACATGTGAGCGCGGCAGATCATCTTCGGATTCAGAGTCTGAGACGGAACCAGTCTCGGGTGGGGGTGAAATCGACTCGCTTGGTGTTGTTTTTCGTGATACCCGACCCGTTGCCCCCGATCCTCTCGACCTACTCTCGCGGCCGTCTTGAGAGCTCTCATGTTCCTCCGAATTCCATCGCTGAAAGAGTGGGTTCGCTTTGACTTTGCTGGGTTCTCCGAGACGGCGTACCCGACGAGTTTCAGACTTGACTGTGGGTTTTGAGCTGGCAGGTTTGGCAGATGTGCTCGTGGGGTTAGATGCTGTTCTGGTTGCTCTGGCACCTTGCTTCCGAATTAGAGTCTTTAGGTCGGGAAGGTCATCGTCACTAGAGGGACAAATATCGGCGAGCCGAGCCATGGTGGAGGGTAAGATCGGGAGTGAGAGGAGCTGAAAACTTCAGCTGGCTACGACAACTGCTCTGGAAGAGGTGGGATTGGCTCTGGCATGTAGGTAACGCTTCTGGTTAGACAATGTTGAATCGTGCACGTGGTGGTTAGGAGATGGGGATATCCTCTGCCATGGGCTGCGAAAATGTGTAGGGTGGGAAGAAACTTGAATTGCTACGTGATCTACATGGTTGGTGTGCAGCATCCACGAGACAACGGGTATGCGTTGTCAGAGCAACAGGCCCGATTAGGAATGCTGTATCGCGGAGTCACGTGATTGATACTGGAATGAGTGATGTGCCACACAAGGAGACGGGCTGTTGACAGGGAATGGCAATAAATGTATCTCTCAAATAGGTATACCTCACCTATTAATAGACTGAGGTGGTTACCCTGAGCACTTCATTACCAAGCAACTAGGTTGACTCGTTATTCTCGAACACGAAGCCAAGGCTTGTGGGGAGAGCCAAAGCCTCTCGCTAGCCAAGAGCTACCCGAGAAGGCAATAATTGATGTCTCGCCATGCGCATGTTGCAAGGGGGTTTAATAAGGCAAAATCCAATTGTGCTATAAACGAAACAGAACGTCTTGCTATTTAAGGAGATCTTCTGAGGAGCAAATGTTCGGTACAAGAACTGGGTTTAATACCAATGAGACTAGGCCAGTCTCTACCTATTAGCAATCATAGAGTATGGGGAAAAGATACAAGGCAAAGTCTAGGTTATGTAGAGTTCCTTCGGTCAATCTTCCTGGTGAGAATGGACATGAGTGAGTTGTGCGTCAACGCCAAATACTGGGATGAGCTGTGAATCAAGGGAGGTAGCTAGTCTAGTGAATCACCATCAAGTAGCCAAGCTACTGTGCCGACTATCTGCTTCCTCTTTTAATGCTAGGACTTTATGAGTATTTGGGGTTACAGATATACGACGTCAAGGGAGAAGAACCGGCAGATGCATGCGTCGTATTTTTGGCAAGCTTGACGAATATCCTTTGCTAGAAGCAGAACTGCCCGAAGCTTCATGTATGCCAAAAAGACCCCTGAACAGCCAACGTATGCAATGGGATCACGTTGAGGCCACGCATACGGCTCCCGCAGATACTCGCCTTTGTGTTCAACTATTTCGAAACGTCTCAGATTTCACGGATAGGCACGCACAGCCAACAGACGGATCGCAATCCACGACGTAGCAGATTACCAAGCTCATCCACACAGGGCTCGTTCGAGACATTGCGGCCATGGGTCTCGAAAATGAGCCGAAGCGCATGCAAGGCAAGGCTAACGAAAGACAAGGACGCTTTCGCTGTCGTGGCCTGGCCGCGTGCCGCCCGCGTTTCCATCCTTCGGACCTTTGAAGCGAGTGGGAACAGGGGAAAAGGAGATGACCACTTTTGGAGGAGGACCCGCCAGGCCGAGTAAACGGCCACATCAGTTCAGCCAACAAGAGAGGACCGGCCCCCCGACTGGTGATCGACCATCACTCGATCTCTGCTGGTACTTGAGAGGTACAGGCAGGCATGCAAGAGAGTGTGCTGGTGCTTTGTGGGACCGAGTCTTTCTGCTGAGGTCTCCATATGCTCTCTCCAGCTCCTCCTCATGCACCTCACCGTCGAATTTGAAGCAATCTTGTCATCATTCTTCTTCATCTTCCACCCCAGTTCCCGCGCGAACCGAGTAAGTCCGACCCAACAAGCCCCGTCCGTTGCTAGTAAACGGATGGCGGAACGCCAGACCTATTTGACACGCTGCGGGACATTGAAGTCGAGATGCCGAACTTATCAAAAAAGCATGGCCTTCTAGCGTTATGGATACGAGATCCCAGCATGGCCAGATTGGGACTGGGAGGTTGGACGAACCAAAACTCAATAGATAACGTTAGACCCGTTGAGAGTAAAAAAAAATTGAAAGAGCCCAGCCTCGGACCTCTCTGCCGAGTTGGAATTTAGGATCGAGAATCGCTGTGGGATCGTGTGTAAAAAATGACCAGGGGGTCGTTATGTACCCACGTAGCCCTGTCGAGAAGCTAAGAGAGGCGCATTGAGGAGGCCGCGTCGAGCGTCGTCATCGGCTGTAATTGTGCTGATGATGGCGGGAAGGAAAAGTGCAGCCAGAATGCACCCCAATTTCGTGATGGAACTGGCGGAGAGAAAAGACAGCAGCGGGTGGCTTCGCTTTGATCCTTGCCTAGCATCACCGCATTTTCCTCTCTGCTTCCTTGCATAGGCATGTTTCCTTCTGCTTCTGCCTCGTCTGTCGTTTCTCTGGGTCTCACGAGCGTGGCGATGCAGAATGCATGTTCGTGTTCCTGCATGATGGAGCCCATCCCTCTCATCCAGCCATCTTCTTTTGACCAAACGCCAACCCCTCAACAATCGAGATTTCATCTCAAGGCTGAAACAACTGCCATAAGTCTGGGCATCTGTGTAATTCCCAAGACTGGAGAAACCCAGTCCAAGGTCCCAGGATCCCGTTTTTTTTGTGATGGGATGGATGAAAGGGGGATGATGCTGAGTTTGCGAGTTCCCGAGTTCTCCACCACCACCACACGGAATACCTCAGGGGTACATACATATCGCCAGAGGGCAAGGACAAGGTCATCATTCAATTTCACGGAGTCGGCGGAGTTGGCAAAAAAGCACACCCCGGAAGCTTCGCGGATGTGGCCGTAGCCATGAAAACGGGAGCCAGCAAGCCTGTGCTGCACTGCAGGGGCTTGAAACACACGTGTAATTCAACGTCTTGCTTGTAACCTACACCAGACACACGTCGATGATAGCTCCGTGCATACAGGCATGCCCTGTGCCCTGATATGGTTCAAAACCAAGCAGGTTTGAATGTCGAACCGGTTTATGGCTGCTCATCTGTAACCCTCGCGTCAGTCTCGTGCACCACACCAAGGCCAGTCCCTGACGACAATTGCAGAAGCCTGCGATTGAGCTTGATTCTTCCTGCCACTCAATAGCTGCAGCTCTGTCCTGTCAACGAGACGAAAGACAGAAATTGTCTTGGCAATCCGGATGCGCCGTTCAGGGGCGTCTTTGCCCCAGTGGAGGCTTCCAGAGGCTCCAGCAAAGGAAGCACGCTCCGCTCCAATGATGACGCGTGGCTGGCCATTTCTGAACGGTACCGGAGGTATACTTGAAGCACGAAGGTTCCGGAGGCCCTACCTCACTCTGTGGAGTCCTGCCTCGACCATTTCAGTGGAAGATTTCAGCAGGACAAGGGCCAGCTGAGAGCAGATGATGTAGCCACTAAGTACTGCCGGGACTCGCACACCAAGCACCTTGCCCCCGAAGAACCCGCAGTGTCCGCCTCTAAAAATGACCAACCAACCCCCTAAAAACCGGCTCTCAGCCTCCCGCTGACCAATCGACGCTCGTATCCCCTGGCACCCCGGTCGGCGCCCCTGGCTTGCGCTGCGACTGGCGGGCGCGTTTAGGGGCGATGGGCCTCTGGG
>SSHR01002174.1:0-17297 GCA_006518225.1 Fusarium neocosmosporiellum
TGGATGGATGGATGGATGCCAGCTCGGCGCTGGCACGGCTCAATAAGGGGGCGTATGCTTGTGGCCCAGATCTGGGACATTGATTCAGGCTGTCGGGGATAATTCGAGGGCATTACATTTACCTCCCCGAGCCCACCACAGGACCTCCGGTGGCTGTCAAGCCTCCTTTTCCCCTCGCTCTTATCATCGACCCTTGTACTCTTCTTGTTTTAGCATGCTCCCTTCATGTCTATCGCCAAGATGCTGAGCCTGCTGTTGACCAAGTTCCTCGAGCAACATCTCGTCCTCACCGTCGTTCTCATCCTCGCCCCGCTCCCCCTCCGCGCCCTTGAGACATACCTACGGAGATGGAGGCTCGCACAGGCCCGAGGCTGCCGGGAGGCCGCGAGCAAGGTCCCCGTCAAGGACCCCATCATCGGGTTTGACTTTCTGTACAGAGCCTTGTTCGGGCATGCCCCGGAGCGATACCTCGAGAGTACGTGGGCGGCGTTCAAGGAGATGGGGACCACGTACGTAGAAAAGAGGTGGACTTGGCAGTGTGTTTACACCTGCGACCCTCTGAACCTCAAACAGATTCTTGCCACTGCCTCTGAGGACTTTGATCTTCCAGAGTTCCGCACCTCGGTCATTGGACATGTCTTTGGCCGGGGTATCTTTGTCCTTTCAGGACACACATGGAAGCATGCTCGGACTGTTCTGAGACGAAGCTTCAAGAAAGAAAACCCTGCGCCTTTCCTTGAAACTCTGGAGCGCAACTTTCAAGCCTTTACAAGTCATGTTCCAACTGATGGGTCTGAAGTTGACCTTCAGCCTCTGTTTCTAGGTCTCACCATGGATGTTGCAACAGAGTTTCTCATGGGGCACTCAACAGGCATGCTTCGTAACAAGGGCGACCACTCTCGGGAGCAGCAGTTTGTCGATGACTACATGATCTGCTCCGAGGAGATCATCCAGCAGATGCAACTAGGTCCTCTTCACCAGCTCAAGTTCAACTTCAAAGCCAAGAAGGCCAAGAAGAGAGTCTATGAGTATCTCGACAAGTTTATTGACGAGTCTCTCCAACACTCGAAAGACAACAGCCCTGAGAGTAATTTCTTGACAGACATGATGGCTATAGCAAACGACCGCAAGGGTCTAAGTGACCAGATCCTCCACATCCTCTTGGCAAGCAGAGACACCACCTCGAGCTTACTGAGCAACCTGTTCTTTGTCTTATCCAAGAACCCAGACATCTTTGCCAAGCTTCGACAAGAAGTCCTCGGCATCTCTGGCCACGAACCCCCCACAGCTCACCAACTCAAGGAGATGACTTACATGAAGTGGTGCGTCAACGAATGTGAGTCAAGCCACCCTCTCCAGACCCGTCAAGCCCTCTAACACCACCTTTCTCAGCCCTGAGGTTGCATCCTGTCATCCCCACAAACGCCCGTGTCGCAGTCAGGGACACGACCATCCCTCGTGGTGGCGGCGCCGACGGGCAGTCCCCCCTCCTCGTCCCCAGGGGCACCGCCATGTTCTACAACGTCTACGCCATGCACCGCAGCGAGGCCGTCTTTGGGCCCGGCGCCGACGAGTTTATTCCCGAGCGGTGGCGGGACCTGAGACCGGGCTGGGGATATCTCCCCTTCAACGGCGGCGCCCGGGCCTGCATCGGGCGTGAGTCTTACTCCGGGAGGCGTGTCGTACAAGGCTGACGGCTTAGATGACAGAACAGTATGCGCTTCTGGAAACGCACTACGTGGTGGCTAGGATGGCGCAGACGTATACCCGGCTGGAGTCGAGGGATGATAGGGATTGGATGGAGCTGTACGCCCTGGCGTTGTGTTCTAAGAATGGGACTCGGGTTGCTGCAAGGCGTTGACTGTAGGTTATGTGCTTGTTCTCTTATTGGTTGTTTATATATGGCTGGGCCATATAATATGGGTAGGTGGTAGTTGCTTGGAGATACCTGGTTGTTATAGGGTTAAAGCGTTTGCGCGTACAGGCTGTTGCTGGCGTTACTCTCTTGATGTATCCAAGGTGCTCGATCTATGGCACATTGTAATACTGTTTGAATACTATGATTACAAGTTACACATAGCCGACTTTTCTTTATAGTCGACTCTCGAGCATTCCAAGAACCAACCTCATGGCTCCGCTCTCGTTTAGGTAAACCAAGCATAAATAGTTTCAAAGACTGAAGAGCAAGTTATTACGTACAAGAATCCAGAATAGCGGTATGTCAAAATGTCGTGCTCAAGCGCCAGGGCACCACCTCCAACAAAGCCTAATTTCACAGCCAAGAAAGCTCATTGGACCATACCCCTTCCCTCTGGCCAAGTATTCAGCATTCTATTACCCAATCGCAAGACAATGGACCGGACTGGGCAGTTATATCATCGCTTGATTACATGCTACCCCGTGGGCAAGCAAGACAACGGACCGGGCGGGAGGTGGCCACGGACCAGTTGCTGATCTCCAGGCTCTTGAGGGATGGCGAATCATGTTGAGTCTTTGACTCGCAAGATCCACTATGCTGTCTCTTGGCATCCACATCGAGTTTAGGCGCAATCGAGTGCCGAGAGGTTGGCGATGGTGCTTGTTCCGATTTTAAGTCTTCGGCCCTGCCGTTTGGAGTTCAGCGTTGGGTTGGTGGCCAAGCAAGATCTCTCGTATGCATCCTATGACGAGTGACTGACCTCTCAGGGTTACGTGGGGGAATAACGACATGCTGCGTTGACTCAGCGACCCTCGACTATTTAATGGCAGCTCCCTCTCCACCTTGACCAGCAATTGGCATTGAAGCTTTCTGTCACTGATTGCAGCTTGTCAACTTCTGATCGATCAAAGTTCCCAACCATGGGCAAACGAGCAGTCCATGCTCCCGTTTTGGGAGAGCACGTCCCGGGCCAGTCCAACAAGCCACTTTCGCAACCTCCCCACAGCTTGACAAGCCAGCAAGTTCTCGATGAACTTCGCAGCAATGCAGCTACAGGTCTTGCACCCGAGGAGATTGCCCAGCGGCTGGAGGAGATGGGGCCAAACGAACTGGAGCAAAAGAAGGGCGTCCAGCCCGTCAAGATCTTTCTCGAGCAAGTCTTTAACGCAATGACCTTGGTGCGTCAACCCTGGACTTACACTCAACCTCTTTTTGCATTGTGACACCTTCTAACAGTGGCCGCCGGGCTAGTCAGGTACTTGTTATGGCGTTAGCTGCGAGCTTCGGCATCCAGGCTTGGATCCCGGGAGGTATTCTGGCCGGCATCATCATCCTCAACATCTTTATCGGCTTCTTCCAGAGTCTTCAGGCTGAAAAGACTATCGACTCTCTGCGCACTCTTGGCACGCCAAACTGCAACGTCTTTCGCGGCGGCAAGACCATCACCATTCAAACTTCTGATGTCGTCCCTGGAGATATCGTCGACTTGGCTACTGGTGACTCGGTTCCTGCTGATATTCGTCTCATTGAGGCTGTCAACCTCGAAGCTGATGAGGCTCTTCTTACTGGAGAGTCGGTGCCTATCCTCAAGATCCCCAAGTTGACGTTTGACGCCGATACCGGCCCCGGCGACCGTCTCAACGTCGTGTACAGCTCGTCCACCATCACTAAAGGCCGCGGCCGCGGTGTGGTCTTTGCTACTGGCATGTTCACCGAGATCGGTCTCATCGCCGGAGCCCTCAGCAGTACCGGAGCCGACCTCAAGGGGTACCGTGACGATACCCAGCGCTCAGCCGTCCTCAAGGTCTGGGATGCGGTGCGCGACTGGATGGGCGAGTTCCTGGGTCTCACAGTCGGCACGCCTCTGCAGAAGAAGCTCTCGCAGCTGTTCCTGTCCCTCTTCGTCTTCGCCATCGTGTGCGCCATCATCGTGCTCGGGGCCAACAGCTTCGACTCGCGCAGGGATGTCATCATCTACGCCATCACGACGGCCATCGGAACTATCCCTGTGTCTCTGCTGCTCGTCCTGACCCTGACCATGGCGGCCGGCACAAAGAAGATGCTTGAGCGACATGTCATTGTCCGAAACCTCTCCAGTCTCGAGGCCCTGGGCGGTGTGACGAGTTGAGTCTCTCCTCCTTTGTTATGCACCGTGTTCGAACCGACGGCTAACCGCTTCCTCTCTAGACATCTGCTCCGACAAGACCGGGACCATCACCCAGGGGCGCATGGTGGTACGAAAGGCATGGGTTCCGGGCTGTGGAACATACTCGGTCGAGGCGACGAGCGAGTTGTACAACCCCACGGCCGGTCAGGTCTTTCTCGGCGGCTCCGAGCCCAGACAGGCTGCCAGCAAGGAGGAGGGCGAAGGGTCCCCGATTTCTCCCCACGACGAGGTGGCCTCAAACCCCAGCCTGCAGTGGTATCTCAACGTCGCGTCCCTGGCCAACCTGGCCACCGTCGAGCAGAGCGACAGCAGCTCGGCCAACCCGGGCGAGTGGAAGGCCAAGGGTGCCCCCACCGAGATTGCCATCGAGGTGTTTGCTGGTCGCTTTGGCTGGAACAGGTTGGAGCTTACCCAGGGCCAGAAGGCTGAGTGGAAGCATGTCGCCGAGTATCCCTTTGATTCGGACGTGAAGAAGATGACGGTTCTCTTTCACAATGTCAAGTCAAACGAGACTCATGTGTTTACCAAGGTCAGTCAGTACATGGCCATATAGGCCCCTTGTTTCCGTCACTAACATCTGTTCTAGGGCGCCGTTGAACGCGTCATCTCTTCGTGCAAGTCCATCGCCATCGGCGACAGCATCCAACCACTCACCTCGGAGATCAGCCAAGACGTCCACCTCAACATGGAAGCTCTCGCAAGCCAAGGCCTCCGCGTTCTTGCCCTCGCCCACAAGATCAACAGCCGCGTCGTCTCCGAGTCCGAGTTTGTCGACGACATTGTTCCCAACCGCGACCTCTTTGAGCGAGACCTCATCTTCCGAGGCCTCATCGGCATCTACGACCCTCCTCGGCCAGAGTCTCTTCCCAGCGTCCGCGCCTGTCAAGGAGCCGGTATCGTTGTCCACATGCTCACGGGAGATCATCCTCAGACTGCGCGTGCCATCGCCATCGACGTTGGTATCCTGCCTTCTGCTGAAAAGACCCAGTTACTCCCTGCCGATGTGGCCGAGACCATGATGATGGCTGCCCACGAATTTGACGCCCTCACCGACGCCCAGATCGACGATATGTCTCAGCTCCCTCTCGTGGTAGCTCGTTGTGCTCCTAGCACAAAGGTCAGGATGATCGAAGCTCTGCATCGTCGTCAGCGCTACGTCGCCATGACTGGCGATGGCGTCAACGACAGCCCCAGTCTGAAGCGAGCTGATGTGGGCATCGCAATGGGAACAGGCTCAGACGTGGCCAAGGAATCATCAGACATCATCCTCACGGACGACAACTTTACGTCTATTCTCAACGCCATCGAGGAAGGTCGCCGCATCTTTGACAACATCCAAAAGTTCATCCTGCACGTCTTGGCCGCCAATATTGGCTTTGTCGTGACGCTTCTCGCTGGCCTCGCCTTCAAGGATAAGAACGGCGTCTCAGTGTATCAGCTCACACCTGTCGAGATCATATGGATGCTCATGGGCACTGGTGCTTTCTGCGAGACTGGTCTTGGCTTCGAAAAGGCTGTCCCTGATATCCTCAACCGTCCCCCTCAGAATGTGAGTCTACTTACCCCTTTTAAAGTCCAGATCCTAATCATCCACAGCTCAAATACGGCGTCTTTACCCCCGAGTTCCTCGTCGACATGGTTGTCTACGGCACCATCATGGCCGGCTGCGTCCTCGGCTCCTTCGCCGTCGTCATCTTTGGCTTCAGCGACGGTAACCTGGGCGACAACTGCAACAACGACTATTCCGAGGCCTGTGATGCCGTCTACCGCGCCCGATCCACCTGCTTCACCACCATGACCTGGATCTTCCTCCTCTTTGCCTGGGGCCTTATCGACTTCCGCCGCTCGCTCTTCTACATGCCCAAGGGGTTCAAGGCCTGGCTGGCTCATCTCTGGGGCAACCAGTTCCTGTTCTGGGCTGTCTTTGGTGTCTTCTTCACCGTCTTCCCCGTTCTTTATATCCCCAAGCTGAACCACGTAGTGTTCCAGCACACGGGTATCAGCTGGGAGTGGGCTGTCGTGTTTATTGGCGTCATCGTCTTCATGACTCTGTCCGAGGCCTGGAAATGGGCCAAGCGCATCTACTTCCGACGACAGTCCTTCCAGAGGGAGGGACAGTGGAACGAGGGAGTCCAGGATGAGGTTCAAGTGTAGGATCGACATCCTAGGCGCAGGATCAAGGTTGAGCTAGGGGCCAGGGCATGTAGTCTTGATCACATGAGGAGGTCAAAGCCAGCCCTGTAGATCAAGATTGCTGGATTGTTCAAGTAGTTTCATTATTCGTTCAACTTATTGTACACTTAGTTAGCCATGCATACTCAAGAATGCAACTCAATGGCCATTGCTCAAATCAAGCTCCCAAGACCGATCAAGGCAAACCCATACTCCTCCAGACCTTACCCGCGCTAATCCATCGTCCAGGGTATAGTAACGTTAATCGAAGGTGGCAAATTGCTTGCAGAGTGAGTTTCAATGCTCACTAGACAGATCATCCCCAATACGCTTCATCGTCAGCCAAGTCACAGCATCAGACAATCAAGAAATCCATATGTAGATCCCTCAGCGTCTGAACCCAGCTCTTTGTCTGCGTACCCTCAGCCTGAACCCCCCACAGCATCTGGAGGGCATCCCTCGCCGCGTAGAGGAACCCCCAGGGGGACTCGAGCATCAGCTTCTTGATCTGGACCGTGACCCATTCCTTCATCTCTGGTGTCTTGGCGCACGCCCCAAACACAAAAGTCACCCACGTCGTGGCTTTCAAGTTGGTGTCGTCGTTGGGTATCGTGCACAGCGTCTGGTGGAGCTCGTCAAAGATGGTGTCGGCCAGCTGCTCACCGACCCAAGCTTGCATGGCGGGTATTGCGTGGAGGATGTAGAGGCATACTGCCAGGCGATGAGCTGATGCTACTCGGAATCGACTCAAGACTGGATCTGGTTCGGTAGAGGGAATGTTGTTGACCTGTCGTGCCCAAGGGAGCACGTCAAAGTTCTGAGCTCGATCCAGCAGGGCTGCTCCGGCTGCCGTCACCATATCAGCCGAAACAAGATCGTCGTGCCTCGTATTAGAGAGTCGAGAAGCTATTAGCATGATTTCGAGGAGCTGGGGTGGACAGCAGTAGTAGCTGTTGGTCGTCTTCCCGAGAATGTCCAACGCCTGACATGACTGAAAGTACGAGTGCGAGTCCGTGGGCGTGGGCCGGAATGTGGACTCTAGGATATAGTAGCTACTAATTGTCAGCTCATCGAGTCAGTTTGCGCAAGATTCATGACGCACATGAAGCAGTCGGACACGATGTAATCTCTCAGGCTCTCGTCAACATCCGACACTGGTCCCAGCAGCTTCATGATCCTCCCGGCGCCGTCAAAGTGAGCCTTCCAGTTGTGCTTGCCAGACTCGATCAGCTCGACATTGATGAGGAACAGAATGGCGGCGAGGACAATGTCGCCCCCGATGGACTCGATGCTCTGCAGGGCTGACGGCAGCATGCGTAGAACCTGGTGCTTGGCCTCGAGAGCGTCCATGAGCAGGTTCCTGGGGCCCAGGCCCCTGTCGAGAGAATCCGGGGCCAGCCAGGGCCGCGAGCGGTTGTACATGTGCGTCGCCGAGGCGGCGATGATGACTTGACGGAGGAGAGGGTGGGCCTGAGTGAATTTGAGGAGGTTTCGAAACGGGTTGTCGGGCACGTCATAGGCTACAAAGTCTCGACTGAGCCGCGCATCGACTGCAAGAGCTGGTCAGCCATGTCTCTGTTGATCACTTGTTGTCTCTCATTTTTCAAGAGGGGGGGAGCCAAGGGTTGCGCACAATAAGCGAGATACTGCCTGTGGTTGCTCGTGATGTCTTGGTAGAGCGGATCGACAAGCACCCAAGGCGTCGACGTCGACGCCTCCAAAGCTAGGGCATGGCTGGACGTCGTGGTACAGACGAGCTGCGTGTCACAGCTCGCTACGGGGGTTGTTGCATGGTCATGAGAGAAGTCAAACTCCAGCTCGGCATCTGGCGTGTCCGAGTTGTCTGAAGTCAGCTCCTCAACCTCTCTGACTTCAGGAAGACTCGGAGCAACGTAGGCAGCCGGCGATGACGGCGGGATTGACGGCGAGGCGGCGGAGGATGAGGCAGATGAAGAGGCAGGAGACGCAGAGGAGAGGGACGAGACGGAAGATATTGAGGCTCTCGAGCGGACTGCCGCACCCCGAGGCGGGGGGGTATACAGGGCGGCGCTCGACTGCTGGCCGGCGAGCTTACCCCGAGACGCAACGGCACCCGTCCACTGAAAGAGCTGCCCGTACCCAAGGCACTCGACGCCCTTGGCCTCGCACTTGGCGCAGTGTGGGACCAGTCGGTCACAGCGAA
Organism: Fusarium neocosmosporiellum; assembly: GCA_006518225.1. Lineage (NCBI taxonomy): Eukaryota > Fungi > Ascomycota > Sordariomycetes > Hypocreales > Nectriaceae > Fusarium > Fusarium neocosmosporiellum. The sequence continues at coordinate 8,440 of SSHR01002174.1, forward strand.
GCCGTCGCCGGCGACAGTTGTGGCACGGCCTGTCGGCAACGGGTCCGGATCGTACGTTTTTGCCCTTTTTACTGCCTCCGGGAGCCATGAGGCGCTGTAGAAGAATGGGAAGCAAGGCGGGAACAACGACTGAGGGGATCCAGACGACCCAAGCAGAGCAAGGGGTCGGCGTATAAGCGCCTAGGGGGCAGCGGAATCCGCAGCAAGGGGCCAAAAACCACAATTATTGACCAACAGGGCGCGCATGCTCATCAGTCGAACGATGAGCAAGTTTCCTAGTAAAGGTAATAAGTGTGTCTGGTGGCCTAGGAGGGGAGTTACAGTACGTACGTTGCTTGGTTACAGCCGGGCTCAGCGCTCCTTGTAATGGCCCGTGGCCGGAACCGGGCGGAGCGGATGCCGGAGGGCGCTAAACTGAAAGAGGCAGCCAAGACGCGATTTCTTGATAACCCCCCCTCTTGCACACCGTGGACAGTGCCGGATGCCGGTAGTTTGGGCGGTTCATGTTAAATAGAGAGCATGCGAACGACTGGACGGCACTGTCTTTCAGCCTCCGGCAGATAAGAACTGGTCCAAATACTTGCCTATTCTGTCATGGCAGCGTTGCTTCCACAACATCCGTGCTATCAGGACTAACCAGCAACTCGCAGCCTTCGGATGTCGGGTTTGCATACTAACAGATATGTACAGATTAACAGGAGATGTTGGTTAACAGATTAATTCGACTTGTCTCGATACTGTGAGCGAATCCTTCAGTGGTCGCGTGGCCCGTCGTTGACATCACCAGCCCGGGCTTGGGAGAATTTAGTTAGCGCAGACATTCGTGTTAACAACCCGGGGCTTTAGTTGACGGCATTGGCTTCGAAAATCCTTCAACCTCGATATTCGTCCGGGTGCTTTGTATGGTTTCTCGCCGGTATCCGGAAACTCAATCTCGAGAGGAGGCTCTACCCCTGACAACCCGGCTGTTTGCGGACAATCATAACGATTCGAAGATCTTGGCTTCATGTTCATTCAGACTATCGAACAAGGCGCAAAATATCCCAACCAAAAGAAATGAGCGCTGGTACTTGGCCGAAGCTCCGGGCTAAACCACCATCTTTGTTTTTAGACAAAGCTTCTCCTGAGCCACCATCTTGCCTAGACTCGGGAGTCTTGTCGTTCCCCTTTGAGCTACTCAACACCGGTCCATCACCGCCTCCAGATTGAGAGTCCTTGTTGCTTGGACCAAGATTGGATCCTGTATTGGGCTCGAAGGCCTTGAGAAGCCCGGACTCTCCTTCACCTTCCATCATCCGTCTCTTGTTCGCGCCAAACTCTCTCTCGCCTTGATCAGCTTAAGTGGCCGGGGATTCTCTGAAAGCGTGGGCCCGTCGTCGTCTTCTCCTTGGGGCCACTTGAACAATCTGGCAGCGTTCGCCTGGTATCCAGGTATTGACGAGTTCCTTGGATCCTCGGCACTGCCCTCCGTCTTCATCTTGAATGTAAAAGGCGGCTCCTTCGAATCGCTTGACGTGCCAAAAGCGAACTTTGTGTGAGTCCATCGTGTTGGATCGAATACGGTAGATGGCTTTGCCTCTGCGGGAGGAGAAAGCATGCCTTGGACTGCCTTGGGGATATTCGGTGTATCTGCTAGAGGTGTGCTGACCGGTCCATCTCTGGGAGGTGGTGTATCTTGCTTGATCGTGGATTGATCCAACTCTTTGTGGTCGCCGCCCTTATTCTGGCCATAACCCTTGCGCCAAACCAATTGTTCAACTGGTGCCGGCGGGTTGGGCGATAAAGGATCTGCTGGTTCAGGCTCGGGTGTGAGTAGCGGGAGCTTGGCTGTCGTATTCCCAGGGTCTTGGCTGCTGTTCTCTCTGACCACACTCTCGCTAGAGTCTTCTTTCTCGGTAGTTTCCTTGGGGTTCTCATGCTTGGTGCTCTCCTCGGAGATCTCCTTGTCGATGGCCTCGTTGGGTTTCTCTTCCTCTCTCATCCCTTCAGGGTTTGCTTTCTCTTCTTTCTCTACACCCTTCTCGGAGTTGCCTTCCTCGATAGTTTCGTCAGAGTTCTTCTCGGGAATCTCCTCGGCGCGCTCGTTCCCGATGCTCTCTTTGGGGTTCTCGTTCTCGGCCATCTCTGTGGTGTATGTAGAAGACTCCTTTGAAGTCAGCGGCTCGGGTTTTGAGTCCTTCGCATTTCCCTTCGCCGGAACCGATACAGCTTCAACTGTGTCCTCTGGCAGATCTCCTTTATTGTCGGTCGTCAAGATCGGGCTAGTATCGGTCTCCTAGCCAGTGTCAGCCATGCTTTCTTGCTCTCCTAGCCCTAAAACCGTTACACGTACCTCTATCGCTTTTATCAGCGATGGTACTGCTTCTTCTTCCTTGCTCTTCTTCTCTTCATCCCGCTTATTATCATTCTCGTCGTTGACGCTGCTATTGTCTCTCCTCTCCTTGATTTCATTCTTGGCTTCTCTCTTGCCGTCATGGGTTGTGTCTTCAATCTTATCACCATTCTCTTCGGCTTTATCCTTCACCTGTTCGCTCTCCTGTGTCAATGCCGTCTTCGTTTGCCTGTCACCCTCAGAACTCTTCTTTGCCCCTAGCCAAGGCTTCTGCGTCAAAATCTCCTCCGATGAGACATCAGGCAGCTTGATGGTAAATGTGCGCCTTTTACCATATACCTTCATCGTGCACTTGAAGAGATCGACGCTGCCAACTTGGCGTTGTCCGTCATTCGTCTCTGGTCTATCGCCCGCCGGTGCAGTCCCCCCCTTGTCAGAAGATAGGGAAGGCCCAGAAGAGGCGGTTTTCTTGGCAAGCCGTGGCTTTGGATCCAAAATCTTCCTGTGAGGAAAGTAGCTCGTGAAATCCAAGGTCATTGGCCGCACGGCCGACTTCTCTAGGGGGTGTCTGTCGTCATCGGAACCCGTCTGCGTGGCTATCGATCGGGTTGATCTCTTTGTCTCGTCCGGGGCCTTTGACAGTTGTTTTAGTAGCCTATCGTGTTCTTCCCTGATCATCTGTCTGATGTCCGCGTCTTTGTTCTCGTTATTTTTCGATTCTTTCTCAGGGGCGTCCTCGTCGCGTGTTGGGCGATTACCCGAGTTTCTCGACTGCGCAGCTCGGCGTCTAAGAGAGGCGTCGAATGGTCTGGGGCAATCATCTGGACATTGCTGTTTCCAGAGGTCAATCTGCCTAGAGATCCACGGCCGCAGCACTCGAGTCGCCCAGGTTTGGCAGTTTTCGAGGATCTCCCTCAGCTCGAAAATGTCCACCATGCGGGTCAAGGAGCCGCTCCAGATGAGCTGCATCTCCTACGTGACGGGTACGTGTGAGTAACTTGAAAGACATGGGCCAATCCTACTTACACAAGTGGGTTTTGACTGCGCTGAGTGCATGATCCAGACACGAACCATATCACGTTCGGTTGTCATTACCACCACAGGGGGTATGTCCCCAAGACACTGGTTGTCATGCCTGGACAGGTTCTCGAGCATCTTCAGTGCAGCCGCGCCAGCATTCGCTGCATTGCCATAGCAAAGTTCCCCCTTGTTCTTGTACTCATCCTTCATGTGCTCGACAATCAGCCATGGGAAGCACACATACTCCGAGGACAAGGCAGCCCCCCTCCGTCCAGTCTTGGTGACTCCCGTAGCACTTGGCTGCAGTCCATGGCCGGCAAGATGTTCCAGGGTTACTTGCGAGAAGTTGTCGACGATTGAGTGGCTGGAGGCAAAATGCCGGAGACCGCTATGCTGATGGTTGTATTCCGCCGGTGAGATCACGTAGACGGGGAAATGCGCAACCCAGGCTGGCTTCGGCTCTGGTAAATCATCTCGCGCTCCGTTAGTGCCATCATCTGGTCCGAATAACGTCCATGGTCGATGTCGTGCCCTGGCATAGGTCATTAGCGGCCAAGCAGATAAGCAAGATCAACAGCATATATCTTACTGCTGAAACGAATCGTAGTAGAACTTTGCACGTGCTGTTCTGCAACAGTCAGTAAAGCGCGCCTTTCGTACCTGGGCACCGCAGACTCACTGCCTCGTGTCTGTGTCGCAAACTTGGGCTTCTTCCACCAACGGATCAAGAAACAATTTTTCAAATTGCACCTTCCAGTCATCCTCATTATACTCGCCAATCTCGAGCTGGTCTGCCAAAGCAAGGTGACGCGTCAACTCCTTGACGCCGGCGCAAAACTCCAACTCAGCCGAGATGTCGGCGTGGTCATCGTCGGTCAGATCGTCGCGCGCATTGATGCCGTCCTCGTTGAGGAGCTGAAGCAGTTCATCTTCGGTGCATCCGAGTCTGTCCGGGATAGTCCGTCTAAAGTCCAACAGCGCGTCTTGGAGCGACTCGACGTGGGGAGGGAGCAGCTCGCAGCCTCCGTCGCCGTCCTCGATGAAGATGCCATTCTCCGCAAGCCTGGCGCGGTCCATCGCGTGATGATCTGATAACGAGTAGATTTTCGACTTTGTGAATGAGAGGTGTGTGTCGCGAAAGGTCGTGCTCAACCATAGGAACGCCCAAAGTCCACAGGAACAAACGCAAGTTCAGTCGCTCAGTGTTTGTGACTCCCGTGAGCCACGTCCCCTCATCACGCCCCCGCAGCCAGCGGTTAGCATCATGAGACGGCACCTGCATTTCGTGTTGTTGGTCTGGGGGGCTTAGCGGATGCAGGGCGCTTGTTCCCCAGCTCGATCGACATGGATGTGGTGGAGAGGCATGCGGAGGCGTCCGGGATGTATCAGAGCTGAATGCTTAATCACCTGGGCAGGTTTCAGCCTGCCCTCCCGTCGCCTTATGTCGCATCTGGTCTGGAGATGGCGAATGGGACCCTTGCATTGAGGGCACATAGTTTGAGCTAGGATAAGGGGCCGACTATTTCTAATCTGCCAAGACACATCTTATCTTATCTCTCGTTATCTGACAACGTCCCATGTCCTTGAATCCCAACGAAGCAGCACATAGTAACAGCCTTTCGGCGGCGATAATCTCGATAGATAGTTATTACAAGCCAACGGGGCATGGCATTAAAGCCCAACAGCTCCCATGTCAGGGGATATTCCTCGAATCAAACTATGACTCTGCACCTGCCTCAGCGTTACTGTGGTGATGCCCGGTGACCTACGTAGCCTCATGGCCTGCGCACCAGCATGTCAACCCACCCAAACTCGTACTCTTCAAATGAGTCAGATTCTGGTCAGGTTAAAGTTTGCGACGAGTATTTTGACAAGTCTGTCGTTCCTCCCGTGAACCAGATACATGGCTAACGTTGACATGCATGCGGGTCAAGGTTTGAGCCGCAGCCGTTAACTTGACGACCCAGCAACCGGCCAAACATCAACATACCCCAAGGCCCCAACTACGAACAAGTCAGTCCATACGTTACGAGAGGATCAAGCAGCACGATTTGGGGAGATTGCAAAAACTTAAAGACCTTGCGTGTTCGTGAAAGAGGATAGTGTCGTGGGGAACTACGTTCATCGTCTGGGCACGAAGGACCAGTGTGAACACTGCACTAGATACAAAACAAAGAGGACAAATCGTCCATTCACTGCCGTTCCATGTCCTGGGCGTTATTCAACCCTCCAAACTCCGGGTATACCAGTCCCCAACTCCGGAGCGGGCACGCTCAGATGGTTCCATATTCTCCCCAAACTCCAGTACCATGCCTTGCCATGCCGAAAATCAACAGAACCGATGACCTTGTAGTCAGACAAACCCTTGTGGTGTCGCATAACGTTGTCCCTCGTGTCGAAAACCATGTCAGAAAACAAAAAGTTGCAGATGTCCAGTGACTCTCCGCAGTTAGAGGCCCCCCTGCGCCTAGTAGGGGGCAGTGCCTCCCTGGGCCACGAGCGCCAGCTTCTGGACCTCGACCTTGTGGAGAGCGTCTTGGAGCTTCGCCACGCGAGAGTCCCGGCTCGCCAGGATCTGCGAGGCCGTGGCTTCAAAGTCATATCGAATGGTGATTAGAGCGTGGTGAATGCGGTAGAGGACGCAACCGCGGCCTTCCTGGCGGAGCATGGCATACTCGCGCTGGCGTGCGGTGCGAAGACCCTCCTCTCGGTCATGGTAGAATCTAGTGATAATAAAAACCATGCCCTTGACCAGAGTGCGGGCCTCTTCGACGAGGTCGCCGAGAGCGTCGGTGCTAAGGGGCCCGTCGGCAGCCATGATGGTCATCTCCTTGCGAACCTGGCTGAGGATGTTGGTAACTTTGTCGATACTATTGTCGAGGTCGCGACGCGACTTGTGTCGGCGCGGGATAGTGATGGAGAGACCCATGGCACGCTCGTTGGCTCGTCTGAAATGGTAGTGATGGTTGTTGTCAGGGTGAGCCTCAAGGCCGCGAATCTTGCGAGTGGAAGCCATGTTGCAGAGGAGTCGTAGCAAGTGTCTTGGCTGACAACCAAATAAGAAAAGAGATCGTCGACGTCGTGGGTAAACAAAGGGCTTCGGCAGCGAGCTGTTTGCGAGAAAGCGAGGAGTCGTGTTGTTGTTTTTCTTGAGTCCTGAGCGCGGGTGCAGTGTCAGGAGTAGGGCGGCAGGGCCTAGAAGATTCTTCCTGTACAGGCCGCCTTGAGAGTTCGTTGGGGATCCGTGACTTTGTGACTGTAGAGAAAGCTCAAAAGCGGTCGAGTTAAGGAGAGCCTCGGGGAAATTTTTTTTCAGGTGAGGCCGGTGATGTTCATACAAACTCAGGCGAAGTGGCATGCGGGTGCCGCTCTGCACTTCCTTGGCGGGTGAAGGAGGCAGAATTTCTGGCAGATGCAGAGCCAGGCCGACGTTGGCCTGCCGGCTCGATAAGTCTGATTGTACGGGCCATGTTGAAACTTTTGGCGGGTGATGCGGGTGGTCGTGGACGAGCGAGGTATCGCAAAGTGTATCAGAGGTCAACCTTTTCAGGTCAAAGCTTATGAGGAGCAATGCTTGGTGTAAATAAGCGAGATGAAATGTTCAATAATACTCAACAAAGAATAAAGAATATTAATATGTGGTCGTGAACCGACGGGATACCACACTTTTATATCCCGAGGCTCCTCACCTCACCCCGCGATCTGCTGCATCCTTGACACCACTTGTGGCCTCATGCTACTACACATGACCAAGAAACAATCGAGAACGTATGCATTGGCATAAATCAACTGGTGGCTCACGTTGAGCCAAGATGGTATGTTTCTGATGCATCAGATCATGTTGCTCTTGGCGTGCCTTATACCCAACGCTACCCTAACCCACCCGCCGATCAGGCGTGCGTGCGTGGATCGAGGCGTTCCTGAGCATCATCAAATTGTACGATCTGGTTTAGAATTTTCATGACCATGCTTAGTCCAAGGTCCTTAGATCCTTAGAAGTGACTAGTCGTTATTTAGGATGAAATATACGGGCCTTAGATCAGATTGAAGAGGAGATGGGCTAGACGGCGCCTAACAAGGCCGCCGAGGCAGCGGTTGGAGCGTATCGCGCGCTTGAACGCTCGCTCGAGTGTTCACAGGAAAAGGGAAAGAGACGGCCTGAAGCTTTTGACAGTGATTCACTAGAACCACAAGCCGTACTATATAAGCAAATCTCTCACCTGTTCGACCTCTTCATCTCTTCTTCCTCCCTTCATCCTTTCCTTCATCCACATCACATCTCCTTCGCACCATGTCTTCTGAACCGTCTGACACCACCGAGGCCGACCACAACGACTCGACCCCCAAGGCCACCAAGGCTCCCTCGAAGCGTTCGGCCGCGGCCGACGACCTCGAGGCCAGACGCGAAGAGGAAAGGCGCATGATCGGCTGCATCCTTCCGCAGGCCAAGAAGAACCCCGAACTGTACCAAAGGGTCATCACCAACCTCAAATCAAGCAAGATGAACCAGTCGAAGAAATGGGTGGAGAATGGGCTCATCAAGAAGTTCAGCGGTTGGCTGGCCGTGGCCAGGAAGGGCGAGCGTCCCGATCTTGAGAGGCTCGTCACCGCCTTGGCGATCTTTGATTGCTACTCGGGCAAAGCCCCCTCTAAATTCCGCACCGGGCTCATTCAACACGGCCTGAGAAAGTGGGCGATCAGAGAGTTGGAGGGAGGGCGGGCCTCGACAGAGCAAGGCTCGCCAGAGACACCTTAAGCGCCCCAGAAGGCAACGAAGGTCAAGCAGGAGACTATCCTGTCTTCGATCGAGATCGACGAGATCACGCCCTGTGCTTCTTCCACCGCTTCTCAGGGGCTGAAGAGACAAGCCGAGGACCCCTCAACCGAGCACCTGCCTAAGAGAACGATTTCCGAGGCCGACCACGAAGCTCTCGCAGCCAAAGTAGCCAGGCTTGAGGAGGCCCTAGCTGTACAACAGCAAAGAATGAGTTCCTGCAACTTCGGGACCCAGACTTCTCCCTCTCCGACAGAGAACACCATGAGGCTGCCCTCTTCCGTCGCAGAGCAGCTGGGGAAGCACAATCGAGCACTTGCCGAACAAAGTCGAGTCCTCTTCGAGCAAGGTCGCGCACTCGTCGACCTCCCCTCTACCATCCGCGAGATCGTTCGCCAGGAAACCCGCGACGCCGTCCACCTAGAGATCCAGCGAGCGATCGGTCCCGCGTCGAGCGACACCAGCACCTTTCAGCGCTCGCAGGCCCACGGGCAATCCTACACCGTCATCGCCAATCAGCCAGCGTCCTCGTACGCGTTCGACACCGCCGGCGAGTTCCAGATGGTAGAGGCTCCTCAGGGGCGAGCTGCAGGCGGCAGATTCAACACCAGATACCTCCAACCAGGGGTGTTTGACTTTGACCGCAGACACTGAAGGACGGACGTCAACGGGGGGTCCGATGAGCGGAGAGGAGGAACGATCGGGATTTCGCGGGCCTGCAAAGGTGAGACC
>SSHR01002183.1:0-14845 GCA_006518225.1 Fusarium neocosmosporiellum
GATACGTACCGACCGAGGGGCTGTCCAATGATGGACCCAATGCCATCGTCACATGAGTTTATGCTCAACATTGCGAAAACGACAGAGGATTGGACACGATTGGTAGATTAAATAATAATTGCTGGAGATCGTTAAAAGATAGATGAGAAATGTTCTTTAGAGGGTGCTCGAATTGAGTGCTGACTGGAGTCAAAACGCGTACAGGTTCACGCAGCTTGCCATGGAATCCGCATTGACAGCCTCTCACAAATTCCAGACAGCCTCATTTGGTCGTATTAAGGTGCTTTCATATTGCTCCATGTCTAACTAATGGGGACAGTAGCTATGCAAAGCAGATAATGCTGGGCCGGCTGATGCTCTCCACGACTCTCCATCCCGCCCAGATCCCAAATCCAGGCCCGAGTACAGAGTTACCACCATCCATGCCAGTTCCCGTTTTTTTTTATTTGTTCACGTCCCATATCATAACATCATGCCTCTCCACCCGTTAAATCCTGCGCGAACGTGTCGTCAAAAAAAGGTTTGCGACTTCTCGACGTGCGCCAACTTAGTCGGACATCTTGACATCCTCGGTAGGCTGGAAGTCGTCATCATCCTCCTCCTCGTCGTCCTCGGCGGGATGTTGCTCAGCAGCCTTGGCAAAGTCGATGACGGCGCCTCGGGTGCGGCGACCACCCTCGACGATGTTGTTGAGATCAATCTCCTCCATGCCATCCTCATCTGTGCAGAGTAGTTAGCTTTGGCCAGGGTCTAAGTGCTGCGGGTGGGCGCATACCAGCTTCGACGACCTAGAAACCGCATGTTAGCAATGTGTACGGAAATAAACAAAATCGCGGCAGCACATACCTCCTCATCATCGTCACTGTCGTCATCATCATCATCCTCATCCATGGCAGTGTCCTCATGGATATCCTCAGGGGCAGCGGCGCCCTTGCCCTTGGGCTCGGCGACAGTCTCCTGGACCTTGGTGGGATCCTGGGGAATGGTAGCGCTGTTCTCGGCCATTGTTGCGGTGGAGGGTATTATTTGTGGTAGCGGGGAGTGGAGAAGTGGTGTGTTGGTAGAGGTTCGCGAGGAATTGGGAGTTTATGCAAAAGTGAAAGTTGCGACGCGAAATGCAGGTGAGCGAGCTACAAGTGAATTGGATCCGGCGCGAGCAGGTTGCGACGAGCTTCAGTTTTAAAGCAGGTGCATGCGACGCCCAGCCAGATCTTCTCATAGCAACCGCTCTAAGCCCGATCTGTCTTAGCGCTATGCGACCTTGGTCTGGTTTGCCGTGTCACATGGTCTAGCACGTGAGGACTCTGATTCCCCTGAGCAAGCCAGGCAAGGGAACAATCAATCAAAGAGGAGAGATAGGAGTGAGTAGGACCTGTTTGCATCAATCCATGCTTGCCCTCAAATACTCGAAATAGGAAAAAAAAAATTCACCACATATGATGGGATAGGTGATCCGTTGTCAACATTTCAGGACACTCCCAGAGCATGTACCGAGACGCTCAATTCGAATCTGAACCACGCTCAAAGCCTTGTGAGCATGACGCTGGAGACTTAAGGCGGAAGAACTGGTTCCCGCCATATCACAACAGGCTTTGCTGGTCAAGGCATTCCGCTGTGCCCAGCCGTCGTTCACACAAGTCTGGGTCCATGAGAGCACGGTGAACAATCGACATCTCAGGTCGTACACACAAAACCGGGATCAAATGGATTCGTCGTAAAATGGTTGAATTAAAGCGGGTATTGATTGCGCTGTATCCTCTATTTGTCGCCTCCTCCGGCCATCGACATGACAACCACAACAGCAATAAGCCACCAGTACCTGTACCAAGCATTAGCATTCCATCACTTCAACATACGGGGGGAAACAGTTTGACTCACTTTTGCAAAAACGTCTTCTCCTCCTCCTCGCCCACCTTCTTGCCGTCGGGCGACAGCACAACCGGCTTGTTCAGCTCCGGCTGGCTCCCCTTCTTGTCCGCAAAGACGACGGCCTTGGGGCCGAAATCCCTCGTCTGCCCGGCGTCGATCCGCACGCCCTTGAACGCGACGCTGCGCACGTCGCCGGCGCCGTCCACGGAGAGCATCACCGTCGGCGCGTAACCCTTGCCAAAGTTGTCGGCCGACGCGGCCGTGGTGCCGCTAATCCACCGCGAAGACTTGGTGTCGTAGAGGCCGATGCGGACGAGCGATGCGCCCTCAGGCAGCTCAGGCGCCTCGTAAGAGATGACTTCGGTCGAGGCAAGGGTGGCGACATCGTAGGCTACTTCGGCCAGCGGTAGGGGGTCTGATGGTGAAGAGTGGACAGGTTGAACGTAGATCTGGGCGGTGCGCGGCTCAGCCGCAGCGAGCGCAGCAGCGCAGATGGTTGATAGAAGTGTCGCGATCCTCATTGTGGACAGCGCCGCGGGATACGGCTGTGTTTTGGGGATGAGATGGACGTCGTGGGGGTGTAGATCGTGTAGCTGTCGATGCTCGGAATTGACACCTGGACAGCGTCATGGCCATGGCGGCTGATCCTCGGCAGAATTCTCCGGACGCCCAGGTCTAGGTACCCACGGAGATGGGGAATTGGCAGGTCCCAGCTCAACAGCCATCTCGAGACCCTGGACATGGAACACCTGTGATTGATGGATATTTGCTTAAGTCTGAAAACTTCTCTCTGGTGAAATGCAATGTAATTTTTCGACATGATGGTCGAGTCTAACGTCTGCCTCCCAAGCTGTGTGTACAGATGCTTCATTGCCCAACCCGGTGATGCTGTCTTAAAATGAATCAATGGAATCGCCCCGGTCCCCAACGCCAGTAAATGTCGTGTTATGCAGGGTCCACCCTCGGTCCCTCCGTCATGGTCATGCATCCATCCGCTCGCCATGTAGTATCCGTCCAAATCCCCCGACCGAGATGGCGTCTTTGACCTGTCGGTCTGCTATGAGGAAATATATGCTCCGATATCGTCTTGGAATGAGCACCAGGCCGACGACGTTCTAATCGTCCGAACTAGCATTATCTTCTCCATCCATGCCGTCGGCCTCGGTGTCGTCTTCGTCCTCCTCGGACCCGTCTGATTCTAGAATGTAACCTGGAGTTCGTTCCACCAACCCTCTGTAGTAGGCCACCAGGACCTCTGGATTCGGCACAATCTTCCAGTCCACACGGTAGAGAAACTCGAGTTCAAGCAGTTTGAGCTCGGCCACTCGAACACCGCCGACCCTAGCGTACGTGATGTTGTTCCAGAAGGAATCGGACAATCCTTTTGCGGCTACCGTGGCCGCGGTAATCAGAAATCGGTGTACAGTCAACGTATTGATGGTAAATTCCTGGTACATGGCGCACAATCGGTCAATGTAATAAACCATGGCCAGCAGAAGCGGCGGTGTCAGGGTCGCATGTCGGGCCAGGCGGTGTAGATAATCTCGAACAGAAATGCCAGGTGCAGTCCTGTAATCCACGTCAGTTGGTTGGCTCCATTGTAAAAGCTGCAAAAGAGCCGCAAAATACCTCGAGTGAAAGCGTGTTAGGCCGCCATTCGATATTCGGATGGCGTCATTTGTAGCTATCAACTCTGCCAGCATGTGGGCAATCAACTCAACCATGTCCTCGACCGGACAGAATTGATAACTCTCGGGCAAGACCTTTGGCGGCGGCGCGTCGGGTTTTGGTCGCTTAGTCGACGGTGGTGGTGATTTGGCAGCGGCTGTGGCTTGCGAGTTGGCCAGGGCGGGCGAACTTCGACGTTTGGTTGGCGACACCCCGCTCGGTGCCTGAGCTTGTTGCACGGTCTGCTCTTGGGAAGGCCGTGAGGGGGATAAGGACGACTTTGACATGGGAGACGGCCGAGGCGACTGCAAGGGCTGCGCCGGAGGCTTCTGGTAGAGCGACGAGGAGAGTTGCTGAGCATCGGCGAGGGACCCTTGAACGCCCGAGTCGTTTGCGACATACTGTCTCGGACGCTGAATCGGAGACGACTTCATGGCGTCGGCAGAGGAAGAGGCGCTAGAGCGTGCGGAATGCCGTCGCCGGAGAGCTGGCGAAGGCTTTGAGGAGTGCTGGGGAGATGACGTCGCATATCGAAAGACGGTAGGCGAGGCATTGGTGGAGGCGGACAAGGCAGGAGACGTCTTGAGCATCATCTGCGGCGCATGGTCGAGTTGTCTGTCGTCGGTTCGTCGGTTCGTGGATGTCAGTCGAGGGGTTTTCGGTTGTCAAAGTGCGTGGTTGATAGGGCTGAGGGCCGGCGGGAAAGGAGGGAGGAGAACAAAGGGGATTTGAAGATTTGAAGTGGCGACCAAGGAGCACCAAGTTGCAGATATGGGGTCGAATCGAATCGCGAATTAGATCATGGCGTTGGGGTCGATTCCATGTAGACGCGACACTGCGCAAACTGGCTGCCAAGAACTGGCGCTATCGACGAGAACGCTCACCGAGGGATATCAGACCAACAAGAACAAAGCCCCCAATGCGGCTGGGTTATGGTGGTGCACCGATGCAATGGTGGCTGTTTGTCAGGCACGCGCGCACGAAGAGTTTGGCTGGTGGAATGGTGCCGGATGGCGGCTGGGCAATGGATGGGTTGTGTGGACTATGAGGGAGTGGGTGTGGATATTGGGTCGCCAGCGGATGGGCTGCGAATGGGTGCGTGCGCTGAGCAGGAACGGACAGGCCGGAACGCTTCGCACAGGGTGAGTCCTTGGGGTCCTTTTTCTGGGCCTTCCAGGTGCCCTCCAGCTGGTGCTCTTTTTTCCCGGCATGGAACCTACCGGACCGCGTTGCCTCAGTCAGGAGGAGCTCTTCTTCCAAGCCATTAGTTACCTAAGGCGAGCTTGGCAGGCCTTGTTAGGACTCGAGGGATGTGTGTGCCTTCAGGATGAGAGCCCTGGGCTACTCCTTTCGGAAATAGATGTGTTGAATTTTTTCAGGGACCGTTGAGAGCCGAGAATGTGTGAGTCCAAGTCGAGGGCGGAATTTTGGTTGTTCTAAAGATGGCGTCAGTATGTGCGAACAACAAGAATGCCCAGTCCCAAGGCGCCTGTCGCGGTTTGTGGTTGGCCAGCTAATGCTCTTGTGATTGACTTGACGAGGCAGTCCTGTTCGAATTGTCGCTCCTCGCCTGCAAAACATGAGATGAATGCCGGCACACCACAATCACGGCAGGACTCGATCAAGGGATTGACACTGCTGCCTGGCTTGCAAGCATCGAGGCCAAGCAACCTGCTAACCCTGTCTCGGAGAAGACGGTCCCTGACTTTTGGCGTTACCCCAGACGCATCTCACTCCCCCAGAAAGAGCCTCGCACAAGCAGGCGCTCGTCTGGGCGTTTGTGAGCCACTCGATGGGCAACGTGGACGGAAGCCGGGCTGCCAGAGGGCGAAGCTCTCCGGGGTCCCGCCGACCCCTCGCTCATTTCGCCGGCTGATGAGTCGTCCAGGAAGGGAGCTCGGTGAAGAGTACCGCAGTATCGTGGAGCTTTGAGCTTGATTGCTGCTGCATGGCGGCATCATGGGAGGACCCCGAGAGAGTCGGTCCACAATCGAGACGAGAGCGCGGCTAGACCATGATGAATGGGGAAGGTTTAGCATTTCTGCTGGCCGCGCCGTCGACACGCAAGACGTCGTGACACAATCAAACTGACACACCTCCCAACTCACTGGGACGTCGAATGCAGGTGGAACGAGTATTTTTCCATCTTCCGCCTTGCCTTGCTCTCTCGTACCTGTGTACAAATCTTTCTTTTTTCGTCTCTCATCTTGTGATATTGCCCAGAGCCTCCGCCATCTGCGTATGAGCGGCATCAGTGGCTGTTGGGGGGCTTACACGCGGGCAGTTCAACAAGAGGGCGCATTGCCCTGTGCGAGCGAGCGGGAGTAGTCAGCGGTGCACAAGAACAGACAAGACAAGGTAAAAGCCCTTCTTGGCCAAGGCAGAACGCAGTCATGATGGCTTCAGATAATTGTCGTCAGATTTAAAGGTGAGTCCACCGTGGGGGCTCATGAGCCGTCAGCCACGGTTACACGAGTCTCCCAAGGCTCCTTCCATCTCTTATCGGGCCCCGATAAGGCAGGAGAAGCGCGGAACACGTGCCTCCCGCTACTCGGAGTCCGCCTGGAAATCCATCTATCCCGTCTTGACGTGATTGACCTGACGCCGGGTTCCCCAGGCTGTACCTACGTAGCAACGCAACTCGCATGTTTAATGGTTTGACACTCTAGGCTCCATCACAACAGCACATCGATCGCCTGGCCATCGCATCAGCCCCTTGGCTTAGTACTTTGATTCTCGTCTTTTGCTTCTTCTCTTCTCTTTGCATCTGGAACACAGCTCCCCAGTTCGTTGGCGCATGCAGATTGGGTGTACAGACGCGATCATCAGGTGGCCAGTGTCCTCGAATTTTAGCATCCTCGAACGACAATCGCAACAACATTTTGCATCATCCTCAACGTCTCTGCTTATCGCTTCTTCGACTCCGGCTGCATATCCAAAGTTTCCCGTTTGTCTTATTCATTCGTCTTGATGGCTCGACCGCAGAGTCCCCCGATCTTGGCGCAACTGCGAAGCGCCAGAACCTTGCCCGAGCAGACCGCTGCCCTGAGAGCTCTGAAGAACGAGGTTGTCGGTCACGTACAAAGAAAGGAGCTTTGGATCAGCTTGGGTGTCCTTGATCCCATTGTCAGGACCTTGGCTTCAGCCAGGCCGCCGGTCAAGCCAAATGGAAAGGATGCACGATTCCCTCTCACGCAGAGGCCGCTATCGGAGGATGAGAGCGTGAGGTTACAGGCGCTGCAACTGGTCGCTAGTTTCGCCAATGGTACGGTATTATATGTGTTGAAATTTTGTTGTTGCAGTTGCTGATGGAGGAACAGGTGGCCCAGCTTTCCTTGCTCCCCTCCATGCTGCGCGGGCGATCCCCGCCCTCATGGCCAACATATCTCCGTTTACGAACGCACCGCAGCTTGTCGTGGCTGCTCTCAGAGCCTTGACAGATATTGCAGAAGCCTCGATCCTAGCGCCGCCATCCTCGCCCATCGATATAGAGTCCCTAGCCGATACTGTCTTCTCGCCGCAATATCTCGACTCGTTCGGAGCTATGCTCTCCATCACCTCCACAAACTCTCTTTTACAATCTCAAGTTCCACTTGCGGCAGGTCTGATTTCTCGTCTTTGTCGAGAAGACCGCCATCAACAAGCGTTGACGACATCTGGAATTCTAGATGCACTGGCCACGCGGCTGGCCAGCGTTGCCGTGCTTCGTGGAGAGGTCGTCCCTGGCGCCGATGAAGCGGCGAGGAACGATGGGCTTTTGGACGCTTTCCCTGAACCCGCCCCCAAGAGCCTAAGGCTTGCGCCGATCCTTGAAGCTATTGCAGCAATCCTCGGAGATTCAAAATACAGGGCCAACAGGCTCATTGACTCTCCCTCCATCCTCGCCGTATTCCCTTCGATCAAGTTTGAACCTGCTGAAGTCGCGGACCCCCGTTACGATGCCGAGCAGCCAGGGCCCAATGTGTCACGTCAACCGCCATTGACAGCGATGGAGTACATGCTTCCGATCGGCCTGCCTCGAAGTCTATCGACATCCCTATATGGCTCGTTCTCTCAGGGGGCATCTTCGGATTCGCAGTCTTCTTCTCGATCATCGCTGAGTAAATTCAGCTCATCCGCGATTTGGGATTCACCTCGTTATCCACCAGTCGGCTCGAATGGCGATGAGACGGAAGAGATTGAAAGTCCCTTCATTCCCTGGCTGGTGCACCTTGTGAGGTGCTCAGAGGAATATGAGCGACTCCTTGCTTCCTCTATTCTCGCTGCGCTCATTAAGGGTGGCGTCGGAAGCAAGGGTATGAGAGAAGCGAGTTTGGGGCTCCTTGTTGTTCCTCTACTGGTCGACATGATCTGTAAAAATGACAAGGACGCTTCCGATGTGAACGAGGTGGATGATATGAGCAAGCGCATTATTCTCGAACGAGCGCCGGTGGTGCTGGCCCGGATGATTACGGACAGTGAATACCTCCAAAAGGCTGCTTACGAATGTGAGGCCGTGCCGGTATTGAGCAGGCTTTTGAAGCACGCATATGCCCCTGTCCGAGACACTGCGCAGCCGCGTTATTGGTCACCACAGCCGGATACCGATATGGAGGCTGAGAACAGTTCTCCCCTTACTCAGCTCGGTCAGGAGGGCCAGAACGGACTTTTGATCCATCGGCTCAGGGTGCGAGAAAGCACACTCAAGGCCATCGCCGCCCTTGCGGGGGGCAAGGAAGACTACAGGAAGGCGTTTGTGGCCGAAGACATCACCTCGTACGTTGTCGAGTCCCTTTCGGAGTATCCCAGGAAGCCACAGACGGCCAAGGAACGAACAGCAGAAAAGTCAAGCGGCGACGCAACCAGGAAGGGGGAAACTGCAGGATACGGCGCAAACCCCGCGTCTGTGATCATTGCGGGTTGCCATGTTGTCAGAATGCTGTCTCGGTCGGTCAGCATCTTGCGTACGTCCCTGGTCGACCACGGAGTTGCGCTTCCCATCTTCCGATTCATGAAGCACTCGGACGTCAATGTTCAAGTTGCTGCCACTGCGACCATCTGCAACCTGGTGGTCGAGGTCAGCCCGGTGCGCGAGGTAAGGCCATGGCATTGTTGTCTGTAACGAAATTGGTAGCTAACGGTGACAGCTTCTTGCGGAAAACGGAGTTATGAGGGTGCTCTGCGAGCATGCGCACTCGGAGAACCCTGCCCTTCGGCTCAATGCATTGTGGGCGCTCAAGCACTTTATTGATGCTGTTGGGCCTGATTTGAAAAAGGCATGCCTGGCACAGCTTGATCCAGGATGGTTGGAGCAGCTCATTTGCGACGACACAGAAGACTTGGCCTTGCAGATGGCCAGGGAGAGGGAAGCGTCGGGACTAGACATGGATGACGATGTGGACATGCAGCAATCAGACGAGGCACACCGCTGGGTGTACGGCACCAACGGTATGCTTAGAGAGCTGGATGCAACAAACTCGACAAGGCTGCGTCAGGTGGAAGACAAACTGGCAGCGGTGCGAGAATCCGAGCTAAATCCGGTGCGGAGGGCACGGAACGACGATTTGGCGATTCAGGAGCAGGGCCTGGACTTCATCAGGAACCTGATCGGAAGACCGGGAGCTGGGTTGTCGGAAACGACAAATGAGACGACAGAAATGATCGACTACCTACTGCGCGAACTCGGGACGGAGCGACTGTTTGAAATCCTGTCATCCAAGCTCCGGGCCAAGGTGCTCCGACCTTTCTCCCGTCGAGCTCCGGTGACGGGGCGGGAGACTCGGTTGCTCCACCCGCAGGCCAAGATCATTGTGGCCGTCATCTACATCCTGGTGCACATCGCGGCCAGCATCCCTCGGCACCGGCAGATGGTGATCAGCCAGACTGAGCTCCTGAAGCTTCTAGCGCAGCAGGCGAGCAGCAAGGACCGGGAGGTGAGGGTGGCACTATGCCATCTGGTCATCAACCTCACCTGGCAAGAGGACGATGGCGAGGCTCAGGCGTGCGCCCAGAGAGCGCACGAGCTGCGGAAGCTCGGATTCCACGCCAAGATGGAGGCGCTCACCAAGCAGGATGGGGACCTGGATGTGCGCGAGCGAGCCAAGACGGCGGCGTATCAGATAGAACAGGCCACATACTGATTGTGGTGCTGCGAGTGGGAGGGAGGGAGGAATGTACTTTTGTGTAGATGTATTATGGACTGACCCTCCAAGGTTGGGGGAGAGCAGCGGTGACAAAAAGCGATTCTTGATTTGGAGTGTAACATTGTAAGTAGAGAGATGTGGTACATGCAACCTATAGCACCTATACTCTACGTGTGTCGTGCCCATCACGCAGTCGAATATCATGATGGGATACGCTGGAAGACGAGTACGCTCCCCACGACATTTCTCTCGTGATATCATGGAATTGGCGGCAGATTGTACCATGCAGTCCACTGTACATCTGCCGGTGCTAGTCCAGCCAAGCCGACAGGGGGTGATTTCCTCGTGACTGACTGACAACGACAAGGGTTGGACGATCGATCAATGTCAAGTCGAGTTCGAGTCAAGATGTGACAGAGGCTGGCATGCAATGCAACATGGATTGACAATGCGAGCGGAAGATGACGGCACATGGCGGTCACTGCTCTAGACACATGGGAGATTGTGAGCATTGCTTGTAGAAGGTACACAGAAGAGCATACCCAGTATTTACATGACGACGATGTTTTTGAGATGGGTTGCGTCCAAGACTCTTACCCTATATCATCGTGATTCCTCAACCTCGACATCTAGTCCTGGGCATGTAATCACCTTGACGTCAACCACACGCTCGCCTCTACCCAATGTCTCTTGATCGAGATGTCTTTCCCGGATGGTGGAAGCCGCTAGAGCAATGTTTCTGTGGTTTCTTGTCTTGGCTTCCCGTAGGGCTCGACGCACATGACACATGCGGAAGCCGCGGAGTTTTTGTTCAAATGGCATGACATGTGGGAATTGAGGTGTTGCATTGGACAGTTGGATTTTTTTCCTTTCGCGAATAACGCCAGATTCAAGGGTAGCCGAGAACAGGGACAAAACAGGCGAGAGATGTTCCCGGTGGTGCCGGACCTTGTTGTTAATCTGCGGTACTCGGTTGATCTTGGAATCACTCGGCTTCCTTCCAGTCACATCAGCTCTATCCAATGCCGAGTTAAGAGAGAGAAGGAGGCTGATTAATGGATCCCCACCCCATGCGAGAGGCCAGCCGCATCGACAGCCTTGTCCACATGTACCCGATACACGCCTCTGTTCTCTCATACGTCATTGCCCAGTCGAGACGAGTCCAGAATGCAGCTCTTCCGCACCGCCATCACGAGATGCTGCACTACTCATCCAATGGGATGAGACGGACGTGGTTCAAGCTTGTCTGATGGGCAAAAGGGCAAGGAGGGGGGGCTTGAGCTTGTTGGGGTGGGAGAGTTCCTGAGGGCAGAGAGATTGAAAACGTGCGTCATGGTGAGATGAGAGAAGTTGTATAAGAGGAGGGGGATGGGACGTTGTTTGTTTGCCTCTTCTTTCCTTCTCTTCACTCTCCATTGAGGCAAAACAGATATACATACGACATTCACCCCTCTACAGAGGCAATTCAGCTTGAATCGAAAATCACAGCATATCGTGACGTCTATCAACCTCAAGTCACCATGGCCGTCATCTTCACGCGCAACGACGCCCTCAACATCAACCCCCAGGCGGGTGGCACTCATCTCACGGAGGGCGGATCAGACTGGCTCTGGGCAGTGACAGCCGTCTACCTGCTCTCCTTTGTACGTTCCTCATATACAACACACTACAACAAACATCACTAACACGTACAGCTCATCTTCTTTGCCCTGAGCCTCAAGCCGCAGCATGGCGAAAAGATCTTCCACTACCTCTTCACCATTGGTCTTCTCGTAGGCACCATCACCTACTACGCCATAGCCTCTGGCCTCGCCTACTCGGTCATCCCCACGCAGCGCAACCGCGGACACGCCGTCTCGTACCAGATCTTCTTTGCAAAGTACATCAACTGGGTCGTGGCGTTCCCCGTCGCCATCCTGGCCCTGGGTCTCCTGAGTGGTGTTAGCTGGGCCACCATTGTGTTCAACATCTTCCTTGCCTGGATCTGGTATGTCCCATTTCCTCTTGATTGTGAGGATGTGTCGCTGACGTGAATAGGGTCATCTCATACCTCTGCTCCGCCTACACGGCCACCTCGTACAAATGGGGCTTCTTCGCCTTCGGCACAGCCGCCTACATCCTCCTGGCCTTTCAGACCCTCCACTTCGGCCGCACCTCTGCCCGCCGCCTGAACGTCAACCGGGACTACCTCATGCTCGCGGGCTGGCTCAACCTCCTCTGGCTGCTGTACCCCATCGCCTTCGGTGTGGCCGACGGCGGCAACCAGATCAGCGTCACAAAGAGCTTCATCTTCTTCGGCATCCTCGATCTCCTCATGATCCCCGGCCTCGCCTTTGCCTTCCTGTTCCTCTCCCGAAGGTGGGACTACAGCGCTCTCAACATGCACTTTACCCAGTACGGTCGCGTCAACGCTGGCGAGGGCGTCTTCCCTGAGAAGAGGGCCCCCGGTGTTGCGGCTCCTGGCTCTGCTGCTCCTGCGGCTACCCCTGCTGTCTAAGGACGAAAAGCGATGCTGCAATAGCTGGCTGCTATGATGGCCGACTTCACTCGGAACCCAGAGTAGTCTAGCAATGGGAAGAGTGAAAGCATACACGGTGCTTGAATTAGGATAATGCGGATGGAAGTCACTCTTTTAGATGGGGATGTTGGTAATGCAATGGAAAGAGACTAGGTGGAAGGAGTTGTGTTTTGATGGATGTTGAGTTGTTGCTTTTGAGATACCCTCGTTTGGACGGGAGCAGGATACCCGCTGGTTGCTGGCTACTTGTTGAGTTGGTTACCCATAATGTCTAATAAACAAACATTCTCAACTCAAAGAGTCCCTAGTTGCTCGTAACTGTTTTGACTCGATCGATTAACAGTCGTCTTCCTCTTGAGCACCCATCCACACCCGTCATCGTGTCCACCTGGTAACCCTCCCTTCCCTCACCATCCCTCGCTCTGTCAGTTCTAGAAGAACTCACTCAGCTGCAGCCTCTGCCACCATCGTCCCATGGACAAGGCCTAGGCAAGCCGCAAACCCACTCCGCGTACATCGAGGCCCTCCCACGAACGTTGAACACGCGGTCGCTGACATGAAAAATATGCAAACCCCGGTCGGCCGGCCTCCTTCTCCCAACCTGAGACACTCCTCTCTGCCGAGCAGCACTTTGATATGGGCGGGCCAGAACATGCCGTCATGTCAAAGCCGCTAACAAGAGATGAGCTCAACAAGAGCTTGAGATACCTACACAGAGCTCCGGCGCTAACCTAGGGTGAGCGTCAATAGAGCCCTATTCCGTATTGTTCAGCAAGCCCTCCCCAGCTTCGTCACATATCGACTCGTGGCTTTGACGCTACCGCCGCGAGGGAGGGGAAAACAGGTTCGCGGGCTGTTGAGACATGCATTAGAGCTGAGGAGAAAGAAGGAAGCTGCATCATGGCCCACATGGGCTCGAACGTGTGAAATCCACTGTGAACAAAAAAGACTTGCTAAAAAAGAATCACACGGTGAAGCCGGAGACTACGAGGCGCGGAGGTTGACGTGCCAAGAGAGAGGGTAGATCCCGGCGGTGATTCCGGGGAAGGCCGCGGGAGAGCTCCAACGTCATCCCGGCCATAGCTTTTTCCCCAGGGGGACGGCATCGGGACCATTTCCTCCCAGGAGCGCGGGTAATTGTCCAAAAACGGGTTAGGAGAGAAAGGGCCACGATCCACGGCTGCGGAAGAGACAATAACTGCCAAGTGTTTTTGAGAAGCAGCTGCAGCTTGGGAGAGACGACTAAGACGCAGTTGCAGCAAGTGCTACATGAATGCACATATGGGCTTTGAGCCTCACTCCTATAGCAGACGTGTGTGTGTGTGTGGCAGGTTCTACGAATCCAACATGGAGCTACCACTCAAGGTGGTCACAGAGAAAGAGGGGGCCAGCATCAACGGCCGTTCAAACGTCCTGACATGATGAGACACGGGCTACGATGGCTCTGCATCACGTAGGCAGGGGATAAGGGCACACAAGGCCGAGACAGCCGTGTGCGGTACGGCCGCAGCTCGCGGGATACTGCTGCATGTTTGCTGATCGACAGAGATGCCGTCCAACCTCGAGCAAGAGGTGCTCGACGATACCCAACGGGGGGTGAGGGTGAGAGGGGGCACGGCAGAAGAAAAGCATGTGGTGATGGGCTTTGCTCGTCAGCCATGGCTTGTTTCTTAGCAAGTTTGTGGCAGTTGAACTCGGTGAGCCAGTATCGAGTGCACAAGATGCCGGTGAGTTTGTCCCGTGTGCCCAGGCAAGTCCCAGTGTTGACAGTCAGCAGCAGTTTGACGATTGTCATCTTTGTGCTGCCGGCTGCCCATCTTGTATATGATATCTGCGAGTGTGTCAACCCCCAAGTCTGTCAGTGGACGCAGATGCCGCCCAGAGCCCTATCGGCAGAGGTCACTGCCCATCTGGTCCATTCAGATCTCGGTGGTCGCATGCGCCAAGGTGAACTAAACCTGGGGCATGGGAAGTCAATGGTGACACAGCAGCGATGGCGTTGGCCTGCTCAGAGTTCCGAGAGCCCAGACACCCACCATCAGGTTGGAGGCTGGTTTCACTCTTGTTGCTTGGCGGTTGAAGGAGGGGAACGTGTCGCAACCGGTCATCATCAGGAGCATGATGGGACATGCCAGCATAAGCAACTGGATTGTGGCGTGTAGCGGGCGGTCTCTGGCAAATCTACACCCGCAGCTCAAGCTTTGGTCCTGGGTGCGGGAACAAAGGAAGGACAGTATCCGATCGACAGGTAAGCCGTGCCATGCTGCGCCATGTGAGGACCAACAACTGAGTTAGCCAAGGCTATGGGCAATTTGAAAGTGCAGCCACTAGGTGAGACGTTGGTGGCGGGCTTACAGAGTAGCCAATGAGACAGACGAATGCATCCTAGACATTTGGTGAGCTTTTCAGCAGCGTCTTCTTCCTGGCAAGGGGAGAAAGGGACACAAATCCGTGTGTGCCGCTCAAAAACGCCATCTTGTTGAAATCATCTCGAGTTGGAATGCTGTCCGGGCGAGTTCGGCGGTCAACTCTTGGCAGCCAGCCTTGTGGAAACCTTGTTGTTTGAACATGATTCAGGAAGCCAGGCAGCTGGAGCGCATGACGTTCTGGTTACCCGATTCGGCATTCCGTAAGTCCTGACTTTCCGTCTTCCAGAGGTATGGATGGC
>SSHR01002184.1:0-19401 GCA_006518225.1 Fusarium neocosmosporiellum
AATATAATCTTTTAATTATTTTAAAGATGATTTTATTACTTAATATTATATAATACTATAATATTATAAAAAGCTTTATTACTAATTATAAAAAAAATAAAATATATTTAAATATAATTCTTTAAAAGCTTATTATACCTTAAGATAAAAGTAAATAATTATAATAATTTATTATTACTTTTAATAATATAAGAAATTATAATATAACCTCTCTTTTAGTTTAGGTTATTATATAATATAATAATGGTATTAATTTAATATATAATACTTATAGAATTTATTTTAATTATTAATTATATTCTTAGGGATTTTAAAGTATTTCTTAGTATCGCGAAGAGAGAATAATTTTTACTCACTAAGGTATTTAATATAATAATATATTAACCATATAATAATCTCTTCTTTCTTCTCCGGCGAGTATATCCTTTCTTAACGCCGAATTACTATGCTCGTAGTGAATTTGCGGTCTTTATATAGCTTCTTCCTTGGCCTTGGCTTCTTCTTCGGCTTTGTAGATAAAGCCCACGTCTTAGAGTCGGGTTTAACTTCGCGCAGGGCAGGCATTATATTAAAAAACGCGTTAGCGATAGCTTCACATAAGAATTCTTTAAGTAATAATGAAGAAAGAGATATTCCCTTAACCTTGATATCTTAATCTTTGATATCACCCCTCTCTGGATGACTTCCGCACACTAATCGTATATGGAAGTAATCATCGGGTAAGTAGGGAGCCAAGAGCATTAGTCCGGCGCTAGAGTATCCGAATTTCTCGAGATCTTACGGTATCGTACTAAGTTATTGCGTGCGAGAAGACCACAATT
The DNA here is from genome assembly GCA_006518225.1 of Fusarium neocosmosporiellum. NCBI lineage: Eukaryota > Fungi > Ascomycota > Sordariomycetes > Hypocreales > Nectriaceae > Fusarium > Fusarium neocosmosporiellum. Next base: position 822 of record SSHR01002184.1, read on the forward strand.
TTTAGAGGTAGACTTACGGATCGTAGAGTTAAAGTTCATTCTACTGGAGTCTAGAGCTGTCTATACAAGGGGAGGTTTAGGGAGTGTCCGAAGCGTCTTGCTGATACTTACCCCAGCACTTAATTAGGTAGCCAGCAGCATCCGCCCCTTCCTCATCACGGTTCCCCTCCCCTAATCTCAATCTGTTATTGAACTAATAACAAGATATACATTAGGCTGATTCCCCTGCGTGAGGAGGGACCGCTTGTCCTAATACTTTCGGCGACACTCCTCTAGATTGTGCGTCAAGTCCGGTTTTATTTAAGCAGGGTTTAAATCCATAGGGCAGAAATCCACGTCCGGACCCATACCGCGAATACATTTCCTTTCTCCTTTCTATTTCATTGCATTCCACGTAGACTTGGGGCATTTCCATATCCACACCACAGAGCCCCTTCCATATGTTCTACAGACGGACGTTGTAGGAAGAAAGATAAATTTTAGGGAATGTTTGAAAGTACCTAGATTCCCCTGTGAAATAGCGCGTGGTCTAAGTACTTTCCATCCCCCACACGAACACGGTGACAACAATTGCCAGCCTGTTTTATCCGTATAGATAATTCAAATAAGCCAGTCCATGCGGGGGGTTTTACTAGAAATCTCTTACTAACCCGAAACGAATTGGCCACCATGCATCCTGTCAATTCAACCCACCCCCCCGGTTCCAGAACGTATAGAAGAAGACGATCAACGATTCTTTCAGCTCCACAAAGGCGGGACCTTAACGGAAAGAGACGGCCAAGTGCGTTCAGGGGGGGAGAGGAGTTTCTGATCTAAAATAGTTCGTCTGCCCTCGGGCTGAACAAAAACTTTATTCACTTAAGCCTTCATCAAGAGATGAATTACTAAGCGGCTTCGGTGCTTTGGCAATTGATCCGGAAGGAGGGAATATCAACGGCCTTTCGGGAGTTATCAACTCACCGGCAATCTCAATGTCAGTGAGTTCCGCAAAATATAAAAGCCACCACACCCTCAGTATCTCCACTGATCCTCTATGACAAAGTTGGGGCATAGGCTGTATACCCACGAAATCTCATCAGGAAACCCTCTTGAAACCAACGTTTTATCAACAATCTTTCCGTCTTGAAGGATGCGGACTTCTATATCTACGGTGACCCTCGGCCTCCTTCCTCTGGCCTTGGGATTGAAGCAGAGAGTATTCCGTCCTGAAAGTGGCGGCCTCCTGCAGAATGGACTGGTATGTATTTCGGTCTGGCTTTAGGAAGAATGTCTGAAGGAGCTGACATTGTTCTGCATAGGATACCTTACCTATTGGATATGACCTTTTGGAATCTCATACCAAGGCTGGCGTGCCTGCCGGCATGTCATTTTGGTCGTCTTCCTTCATCCATGGGTCCGACAACCACGACTACTTGATTCTATCACATGTGCTTTCGGGTCAGAGAATCGCGCCATCCCTGTATCGAGGATCTGTACTCGATATTACTGATCCATCCCGCTATGGTCGGTTTGAGATCTTCTCCAATGTGTCAGAGGTGTACTCGGACACTGGAGACTTCAACGCAAGCTATCCAGACTATGGATTTGGCTCCATTGATTCAGAAGGCTCCCCAGGGCTGCGAACGTGGAGTAGCATTGCCGGAGCTGAGTTTGACCTCTCTTTCGAATTGTCTTCAACTGCCCTGCTGAATGGTGGTCTTGGCGCTTTCCGAGGGGCCGGTAACGCAACGGCAAAGGAGTGGGGTAGCCCTGCTTGTAAAACCAACGGGTGGTTGTCGATTGATGGGTCTAAAGTTACGGTGGATACGGAGAGGTCCTTGACCTGGTATGATCGACAATGGGACGGAGCACCCGCGTCATGGACCTGGTTCGAACTGCATATCGAGACTGAGAAACCCGGAGAGTCTGTACTACCCTATTCGATTTGGGTGTGGGAAGACACGCCCGACGGGTCTGGAGGGCTCGCAACTTCAAGAAGCGCTGGAGGGTTACAGAATGTTACACCCGTCAAGTCCCTGGAAACCTCTGGTCGAACCTTTACCTCCCCGGCATCGGGCTTTGTGTACGATCTAGATTGGACTCTGAAGCTGGCCGATGGGACTGAATTCCGTGTATCCTCCGTGCGAGAGGACCAGGAGCTGTACGGCGAGGGTGGCTCGTTTCCGACATACGAGGGCTTCGTGACGGTGACGGGCGTTGACAAGGACGGTCGGAAGATCGGGGGATATGGCCTGGTTGAGATTGAGCCACCCAAGTAGAGAGCTTGGCGTGCTTTCCTGTTTTGATCTATTTGATCACCATGAAGGCACGTTAAGTAGTTCCTCTTGGTAGTTGCACGGAGATTGCCTAGGGATCAGCCAGCTGCCTTGAGTGAAATGATGTATGCGGTAACCCTTAGGACTCCAGGTTGTAACATAGCTCCAGACCCTAGTGCTCCGTGTTGGCCATCCAGACGCGGCGTCCTCGGCGGCAATTCTAGCTGAGTGGCAGAGTGAGCGCCCTGTCATGAGAAATAATTTTGAATTATCAACATGAAGGGACACTTAGTAGATGAACCGCATGTGCTACATTCACGATAAGATCAACTCCTCAATTAATTATAACCACTACAGCCAACAGAAAACATCCAAACTTGTGGCTATGCGGGACGGGTTGGGAGATGCTTTATTGGACAATGGCTGCTTGTGACGATCGTGTATTTCCCGAGGGATAAACCGGTCGTAGTGGGTTTATATTAGTAAGTATTGCTAGGCATAGTCTAAGTAATAAGGGGTATTATATCTAGTAATATACTCAAAGGTATTAAGTATAACTAAGTTATATTAATAGCTAAGGTAGCTATTATATAAGAAAGTGTAATGATAGTATGCTATATACTGGTGGTGATATTTTAGGAATTATGATTTAGGGAGTAATCTAAACGGTTGGATCACGGTTGGGAATAGTAATCCTTAGAGAGGGATCGCGGTTAGAAATGTGATCTATCTGTGACTGGGGAAAAGTGGGGTGAAGTCATGTCACGTGACGGGACGTACGTCAGGCCGTGACATTAACGCACTCAAAGAGATATGAGAGATCTGCTATACAACCTCTATATGCCAAGCACCTGGTAGTTAAAAACTGCAGTAGATGCAATTTATTAACCGGCTATAACACAAGGTAGAGCGTTGTTTAACTATTGAGCCTCGGTTGGCTTATTGGTTATCCTTCACACCACTCGCTGTCACCTCGGGGCTGTCCGTTGCAGATAAGCTCCTCCTTGTCTCTTCGTCGTCCCTTTTCGGCCCATATAGCGTGTCATTCTCCAAATCGTCAAGGCTAGCGCCCTTTGGCTCCGGAATCAGTAGTGTGAGAAGCGCACACAGAACCATAAGTCCTGTAAACAAACCCAGGACACCCTGAATACCAATCGCGTCGGTGACAATTCCAAAAGCAAACGAGGTTAAAACGGCGCCAACTTTTCCACTTGCGGCTGCGACCCCGTGTGCTGTAGCCCGAATACGTGTCGGGAATAGCTCTGCAGGAAGCAGAAAGGTCGTCATGTTTATGGAGGCATTCATGAGGAGTTGTGCTATGGCGTAGAGAGTGATTAGGCCGTCTTTGCTTGCAGTCTTTGTAACTCCGGTCCAGATAGCATAGACAATGGCGACAAGGATTGAACCGTAAAGCTGCTGGGCCTTACGTCCAATTAAGTCGGGAAGCCATATACCAATGAACCAACTAGGTATATAGCTTGTCGATACCACAATCAGATTGCCAACAGCTATATTCCAGAGAGTCTGATATGGTGTCGAGCCTCGAGCATAGCCGATCTTGGATAAGATAATAGCTTGGTTGAGATTCTGGCCATAGATCGCGATGTCACTAAGATTAAAATTAGTTTAGTGACATTAACGGTGATCCGACGAACCCACAATAAAAACCAGATTACACACACAGTGAAGAGAACCTTTGCATGCCGCCAGTCTGAAAAGTAGACTCGAAAGTCCCGATATTGTTCTCGCATACCTCGGGTCTGAGGGCGCGATACGTCACCTTCGACTCTCTGCACATCTTCAGTGGAGTTAGTATATCCCAAGCTGATAGAAAGGTGTGACTCACACTTCTCGTAAGGCTTTGTTTCTTGCATCATCAACCGAGCGTAGACCGTCAAGACACAAGGCACAAGTCCTATTCACTTTTTAGGATAGTGGTTGCGAGACGGCGCAGACACATACCTATACCCATGAGTATTCTCCAAACCCAGTCTAGTCGGTCAACGTCGGCTGCAATATGTCCTTTAAAGCCCGCCAGCAAGACAAGGAATAAGGCCGAAACTAGAGTGTCTCCGAGCCCTCGGAAATAAAATGTGAAGATCACCATCTTAGCCCTGTTTCCGGCGGAAGCTTTTTCAGCCGCCAGAGAAGAGGATAATGGATAATCTATAACCGTTAGTATTCCCTCCGCCCACAATTCGGCGATCAACTTACCTCCGCCAACGCCAAAACCAGTCACCACGCGCCAGACGGCCATCCAAGCCACAATACCGTCTTGACCAATCCCTTTCCAGGGCAACAAGATACACATAAGAGTGCCAAAAATGGTGACAAGGAGCTCTTTGCCATAGATTCTATGGCGGCCGAGAGCATCACCAAGGAATCCGAATATAATCTGACCAATCATCATACCGAGCGTTAGCCCAGCCTTGATGATACCACCATTGCTGCTCGGGACAGAACTGTTATGGTCTTTAAAGTAGACATATCCCAACATTGGTACCACTATTTTCCTATTAATATAGTTCATATACTTATATCGGCGACATACCAAGTCCAATGCATGAATTCAGGTAGCCATCGGCTAAGAAGCCGACACCACAAACGATGATGAACTTCACCTTCTCCCACAATGAAACTTTGTCATCCGTATTGCAACGGATACTGAGAATCCCGGAGCCCATGATGGAATTAACGCCCGGTGACTGTGAGGCAAGGGATCAATTCAAAGAAAACGAGTTTGTGCGTCAGTGCGCTCAAGGTGATCAATTGTTTGCAATATTGATTGTCTCGCGCAGATGTTGATGATTCGGCTAGAGATATCAACGCTACCTTAATGACCCTTTTATCTCGATGAACGTCTAGATGAGGGCCTGCTCGCAGTTCTCAAGAACGACATCATGGCTATCACAGGGAGTTCATTGTGAGGAATAGTTAGCTTCCAATAAACCTTCGCACGTGGTAGGTTCGCTGGTATCTGGTAAACGCAGAAACCAAAGTCGCAATTTTATGTCGGCAGTGGAGTTCCGAGTAATGGAGCGGGAGTTTGTCCACTTACTTTAGCTCAAGAAACCGGAAGCCAACTTTAAGGGCCGATCCGGAGAGCCACCGACTGAATCAGTCGGTCTGGAACAAGAGTTGTCTTCGGCAATATCGGTAGAGGTTAGTAATGTTGCTTTGTTATTCCCGTTCGCCGTATCCGTCTTGGGTGACCTTGAGAGCAAGCATTAGTCAGAAACTGGACTAATTAAGACGTCTATCTCAGACTCGGAACCCCACTTCCGAACAAAACTTGTCAGTTTAGAGGTGTGGGTCACCGTCATTATAATGCCAACAGAGATGCTCAAAGCCTTGTGATACAACATCTTGGCCAATGGCACTGGTGTTAGACGAAACGTGGCCGTATAGTCGCTGACCTCGCTTGACGACATGCCGTGCAAGATGGCCGCCCGTCGGCTCATGGCTGCACTAAAATAGGGTTTCGGAAGGCGAATGCCGCCGCCGAAGTCTGATATGACTCGCCCTACCCTATGGCCATGATGCTACTTAAGAGCGAGATGTGTTCGGCGACCTTGGAAATCAAGGCGGAAGCTGTAGTTCCATGGTCCACACTCCGGCCTAATAGTGAGTCGAAATGCCTGGGGATCAGGCCGCGATATCCACCGAGTCCAACGCATGCAGCACAGAAGCTATGGATTCGACGCACACGGATAGCTCTGCCATCGACACAACTCAGGCATTCGATTTTGAGAGTGCGCGGTCTACGATCATCTCGGTGATTGACGAGGGTTGCAGTGACCTAAAGGAAATCAGCTTGAAACTCCATCAGCGTCCGGAAACCGCCTACCAAGAATTCTTCGCGCACGACACTTTGACAAAATCTCTTCAAAAGCTGGGCTTCACGGTAAAACGCGGTGCTTATGGGCTCGAGACCAGTTTTGAGGTGGAAGCAGGTCATGGTGGACGCCTTGTAGTCTTCTGTGCCGAATACGACGCTCTGCCGGACATAGGCCATGCCTGCGGTCATAACCTTATCGCAACTTCTTCACTCGCAGCATTCCTGGGGGCTGCTAGGGTTCTGAAACAGGCCGGGAGACCAGGTCGCATCAGACTCCTCGGCACACCGGCGGAAGAAGGCGGAGGCGGCAAAGTGAAACTGATCGATGCCGGGGCATTCCCGGAAGAAGCTGCCGCTGCCATCATGGCACACCCAGTAGCCTACCATCAGATCATGCACAAACCCGGGGCTTACGCAGGCGTGGCCGGCCTAAGGTTCATCGCAAGCCAAAAGTTCCGAACAGAATTCCGTGGCAGAACTGCACATGCCGGGTGTGAGCCTTGTAAGGGCGTCAACGCGCTGGACGCTGCGGTGGCAGCTTACAACAACGTCTCCATGCTTCGTCAGCAGATGGCGCCAGACGAGCGTGTGCATTCGGTCATCGAAGTCGGTGGAACTGTCCCAAGCGTGATACCGGAGTACACACGCATGAGTTGGAATGTTCGTGGGCCGACAGTCGAAAGGACTGAGAGGCTACTTGAGAAAGTCCAGGCATGTATAAAAGGGGCGGCGGTGGCTTCAGGGTGCAAGCTGAATTACATAACGTGAGTTTGTGCCCGCATACGATAACCGCACTATCTAATCATTGGAAGCACAGCGTCCCGGTGTATGCCAATCTACGAGCGAATGACACGCTATGCCGAACATTTGTCATTGACATGGAGAATTTCGGCGAGAAGTGGTTGAAAGACGAGGAGAAACCCCTGACCGGATCAAGTGATATGGGCAATGTATCTCACATCATTCCAAGCTTCCACTGTGGATTTGCGATTCCCAGTGAAGTTGGGCTACATAATCCTGGGTTTACAACGGCAGGCGGTACTGCTGAAGCGCACGAGGCGACATTGAAATGCGCGAAGGGAATGGCAATGCTTGCCATACGAGTTCTTTTCAATGATGATATCGCGAGTGGCGCCAGGGTGGATTTCGATAAAGCTGAGGCTTGATTAACTGTAACTCACGCTTCGCGATCTGGACCGTGCTCGTTTAATCCAGATGAACGTGGTCAAGTGGATAGCCAATGTAGCGGTTGCAAAGGCAAGCAGAGCGCATTTAACCCATTTGATTGGCTAGGGCAGTCTTCGACATAAAATTCTACCATGCAGTACAGCAACTTAGAAGTCCCATATAATTAATACACAGCGCTCTACCCAAATCCGGTCTTCACTCTTAAAAACACATGCGATAAACCCTTCGGGGTCCTTCCTTAGCTGCAAAAGCTCCTTTTGAAGTAAATATAACTTTTTAGGGGATAAAAGTACTAATTCGCTATATCAGGTAGGCTGCCATGTTCTGTAGCAGAGTGAAGAATAGAGGCTGAAACTACAACCTTCAAAGACCAACTGAAGCTAGGAACTTTCAAAAGATGTATCAGTAGTGGTTACGAGAAATTCATTATCCTATATGCGTTCAGGAATCGCATCGACTCGGCATGTTCCTTGCCTTAGTAGGCCTATCGAGAACCGACAAAGCGAGCGAGCCAGGTATTAATTAAATATAACTGATACTGAAGAACCACCAATGATTTAGGCGAACAATACGAAAAGAAATGATGAAGGACGCAATGTGGCAGACATCATGTTGGTGAACATGGGGTAGTGATAGAGTAGAGGCCCAGATCTATTCCAAATATCTTTTCTGAGCAGACTAAATATGCGATACAGAGCTCCCCTGTTTGCCTGTCTTGATCTAGTTGCGGTGATCTTCATTTCCCCCTTGATGGGTTTCTAGCTATCTCAGTCTGTCCTCTTGCATACTTTCCTTATTGCCCGGGAGTTCCATAACTTCACAAGAAGTGACTTCTTGCATCTATTCTCATTGAAGAACATGGGGCTGGTTCTTTAGGGACGAGTAGATGACTTCTACCGCGGATAGGCCGCTATTAATTACTTTAGGATCCTTACAGTCATGGCAGGATGAGATGACTTGAATTGTTTCATCTTGTGGACTACAGAAGGTGGACGACCGCACTCAACAGTCCATCTTTATTAGTACTAAGTTTCCCGCAATCCACAAACTTGCCCTGCGACTGGCATCCCCTGTGAGGAAACGGAACTACCAAAGTACCATTAGTCTCGTGAGGACCTTGAGCAATAACATGAACCTGAGATTTATCGTCTGAAAGCTCCCAGGACGCTCGAATCGCGCCACGAGGAGTCGGCACTGTGCCTTCGCACGAAGTCATGTTCAGCCCAAATACGAGCGGCTGAAAAGTCCACGACTCGAATCCGGGCGTAGCGGCTGTGACGCCGAGCACGTAATCTGTCATGACATATGTGGGCGCAACACCCCATTCGTGAGAATGTGCGGTGTAGAAGTAGAGGCCTGGAGAGCCATGGGGAAACATGTACTCCCAGGTTGTGCCGGTGGCGTATTGGTCTTGGGTGATCATCAGGGACCAGAAGTTGTCGAGGAGTCCCTCGGCCAAGTCCAGGCTTGGGATGTGAAATGTTTTGTTTGCGATGAACAGTGCTTCGAGAAGGAACCCGTTCATGTTTGAAGATAGCTGGACCGTCGGTCCATTCTCAACCGAGTTGGATTCCTTGTATCCCGGTCCAAGCTTCAGAGACGGGAGTGCGGCAATCATTGACTCGATCTGAGTTTTATTTGCTATGCCAGCGCGTATGGGAAGACTGATGGACAATACCGAGTAATTGCTAGGCTTGTCGAGAGAGCCGGAGTAGGCTCCGAGGGAGGGATTCCACATGAGCTTGTTGACTGCTGAGCTTATGGAGTCGACTTCGCGTCGCCACGTTTTGGAAACTTCTGCATTCCCCAGAGCCTCAGCAATGGGGATCAATCCTTGCAGAGCAATGACGGTAATGGCGCTAGGCACGGTGCCGTTTGTTCCGTCAAAAAAGTAGAATTGACCTGCAGCCAGTCCCGTATGAGGATCAACCATGCCAAGCAGACTCGTGGTCACTTTCTTGATCTGACCCCAGTACTTCTTCATAATGTCCGTGTTACCGGAGAGCTTGAAGTACTCGCCCATCTGGACCAGGAAGAAGAGCTGCCAGTCATCAATGGCGTAGGCTGCCGAGTAAAACTGATCCTTGTACTTTGGTGATACGCCCATAGGCGCGCTGACGGCGACTAAGCCTTCATTGTCCTGATGTGGCTTGCCAGTCAAAAGCCATGTCCATTGTTCCAGTAACAAAATCCAGTCGGTTGGTAGAGGCACCGATAGCGCGTACGGCGTGGGCAAAGTCAACACCAATCCAGACCAATCTGTCTCTCTTGGCGCCGTCGCTGCAGAAAGAATGGTAATTAGAATGCACGCCGTACTCTGCGAGAACATGCTCCGACTTCATGTCGTTTTCGTAGATAACGCTTCCGTTCTTAGCAACCACGGTTACGTTAGTGACTACAGCAGCTTGGTCTCGGTACGGGCCGAAGCCCCACGTTCCATCCGTGACGGGGAGTGGGTACGAGTGAGCCGCTGCAAACTGCTTGGCAATGTCGTAGGGGTGGGTTGTGATTTCGCGGCCATTGATCGACACCTTGAATCCCTCTAGGGTGATGGCGGTACTAATCTGATACCACTCGTTCTCCTTGAGAGAGAACGGGAGGGGATAAGTCACGACTGGCCCGCTTGTAAGGGTTGTGGCGTTGACCAAATCATACCCTTGCCCAATGACGAGGCTATTCGGCGGAAGTAGAGTGTTGTTGGTATTGACAAAGGTCGTGTTGACAGGATACTCGCTCGTCACGAAGAACAGCGGACCATAGGGACTGGACCGGGACGTAACTCTCCAACCAGACTCTCCTCTCAGGATCTTGGTGGCAAATTTGAGCGTATAGTTTCCGTAATAGACGCCGACGGCAGACACGGCCGCCTGTTGGCCACGAATCAGAGCTCCTTCGTGCGTGATGTCCCAGGTAGACGGCTGCGAGCCGGCATCTAGATACAATGACTGGACTGTGCGGACACCGAGGTCCCAGACTTTGGTGTGAAGGTCGTTGGATGACTTGAAGCGTCCTGGCAGTTGGTCGAGGGGCAGGATCGAAACGGTTGGCCTGATGCCCACATTGCGAATGGTGAGGGTCGTGTTGGACAAGAGTCGAATGGACTGCCACCGAAGTCCGCCTTGGAGAAAGTACGATTCCACTCTGTCTGGACTGTCGACAGAAAAGGTTTCGATGCGATGAGTGTTTGCCAGGGCGATGGCGAACGAAAAAGGCCCATCGCCGAGAGGCTGGTTCAAGCCATCCCAGGCCTCGGAGTACTTGACTTCGACTTGTGCGGCATCGCCCGACTGCACCACGTTGAAGTACGGGAACCCAGCCACCTCGGCACCATAGTCGATGGTGAGCACAGATGCAGCAGGGGATAATTTAATGTCGGAATGACCATTGTACGGAGTCAAGTCGTGTAACACCGGGGCGGAACCGACATGGTAAGCTACAGGCTCGAAATCCAAGCCCAGGGATACACCAAAGAGACCAGAAAGTACTGCCACCATTAGGATGCGCATCTTGGAAGGATTATTGAGACTGTGATGGGGGGGCCTTAGAGGCGCGGCCCGCCTCTACGGAGTCAGGCCCTCGACATTAAAGGGTCGACTTGAAGGCTCTGTCAATATCCACAAAGCGAAGGAAAAAGCCCAAAAGCTGACCTATTCACAGGAGACAAATATCGTCAACTGGATCCTTCACAGAGAAGCTTTTCACCAGCCCGTCAAATAAGGTGGAAATACAGTCATTTGCCTCTGCCGTGGCTGCCGAGGGAGGTGACGAAGAACCCGTCGGCAAGCATTAGATTGTTCGCTTCTTTTCTCGCCATTCAGAGGTCAAATTAAAGCCTTCCAGGCTTATTGGGGCCGCTCGCAAGTCTGCCGCCACAGAAGAAGATCTCAAGGAGTATGTCTCTGGTCTTAGGGACTGTGCTTAGGACGTGGCAGTATTAAGACTGAGTCTTCTCCTTTAGTCTTAATATAGGGACTGAAGGAACTAAACTTTAGTCTTATAAGTCCTTAGGGTGGCACGTGACTTAGTTAGCCCGTTCTGCTCGTTCTGACCACCCGGGTGGTATTATATTATAATAAGACTGGAGGGAAACTAGTATGAGGTAGTAATAAATAAGAGCTATAAGGCAGTATATAAGTAAATTATATGTAGGCTACTCTTATGCTACTTTAAGTATAAGCTTTCACTTAATAAATATAAGGAGATATAAAAGCGGGATAAACAGAGGGTAATAAGTATAGATATATTAATAAGATACTACTAATTATACTAATAGGTATATAAAACTAGTAAGTATAGGAACTAAATAAGACATAGTTTAAGATTAATATAGAAAATAAAGAGGGATTTTTCTAGTAATAAACAGGGCAGGTTATATAGCTTGGACTGCGGGTGGGAGGAGGTTACTTTTGTTATTGAAGGTTGCGACTGCGATTTTGACCGTTTCAAGGCTGCCGTATTCTACATTATGATAAAGTGCCGTCTGCTATCATTGATTTATGGAGACGCCCACAGCCAAAGGGAAGAACAGGCTGATTCTAGTTGAGTTCGCCACATTAGCGATTCCACAACTACCGTTTACTAAGACTATCACTGACATCAAGCTTCTTCTACGTCGAAAATTTCAACATCGGCCAGGAAGAGGCTAACTAACAATTCGCTTTGGGTAGGGAATTTTACGCTCTGTCTCCAAAGAGAAACTCGAGTACCACAACGAGGATGACCTTATCAACGGCGAGAACAACGCATACAGACCAGCGGGAAAACAAATATAAGAAAAATCTTTACATTTTATCTATACTACTTAACGCGATACCATGCAGTGTCGGCAATGGAGTCAAAGGCAATATCTAGGTGCCCAAGTTCTACGGCTTCTACTAATTACCAGTTCTCTAAGAAAACACCTAAGAGACCTCGGTCTTTAGTCGGGCAACTCCGAGAACCACCTCCAAAAAAAAAAAAACCCCTAGCCTCACCAAGAAATCTCACCACCGAGTGGTACTCAGGTTTCTCCGCCTCTTAACAATCCTCCAATTTCCCAGCGAGGAGCAGTTCGTGCGCGACTACCAATGCGACGTCAAAAGTGAGATCCCTCTTCTGCTCCATATTCTTCCCAGCTGGATCGGTGCTAATCAACTCATAGGCTTAATAACCCCGTCGTACTCGATCCCATCAACCCGTTTCTAGACCGACAAGACTAACAGCCAGTGTCGTCAATAAACTAGAACAATCTAACTGCGGAGCGGTGGGTCAGGATCCGCCAGACCCGGCAGCAGCGTCCAGCTTCTGGTGCCAATATCACTGATGGAAAGTATAAGCACAGCGAGGACGACTTAGAAATTATCCCTAGGCCCCATGCTAAATCTACAACTATAATACCGTTCCCATAACGGTGTTTTTTGTTAGGTTTATTTTCATTTCCAATACTAAATCTACTAAATGGTGACTTCGGTACCAGCAGGCCTCAGTAGTCGATCCTATCTCATACTCCGAATAAAGCACTGTTCAGACCAGATTCTGTAGTTCAGATAGGGTGAGAACACACGAAGGTCAAATTCCAAGTATCAACACAATAAAGGTCCGAACACTCTACTCGACAATCCATTCCTAGCACTTCTGGTTAAGAAATACAAAATTCAGATTTCCAAATTCAAAGCAATACACGCACTAACTAATTCCTACTTGTTCCGTCTTTTCTAGGTATATCTCTCTCATCTAGTCCGCAGCCGGAAGCGAAAACCTTTGTTCTCCAGCCCGGCTCCTTGGCATCAACTCGTCCAGATCAGCCCTGCTGCTTCTGCTATTGGGAGTACCCGTTGACCTCGTCTTCAAGGAGGGCGATCCTTCCATCAAGGCCATTCAGTTCCGGATACATCTCATCGATTCCATCAATCAGGAATTTGCTCAGGGTGCCAAGCCGGTCGAGCATGGACTGAGCCTCTGATCTCTCCTCCGCAATGTGCCCCTTCAGCCTCATTCTGTCTTCCTCGCGGCTCTGCGGGACTCCAAGCTCGTTACACTCCAACTCAAACTTTTCATTCAGCTTAGGTTCGGACCTATAGCGAGCCCTCTCAGTATCGCATCTTCAACGAAACTTCAATTGTTGTTTCCGAACTTGCAATCACATTTTAGGCTGAAGGAATAGCGGAACACCTGGCCATACACTGCGCTACCACGCTCAATAAATTTGGGGTTGTCATAGATTCCTTGTGTGCGTTGAGTTTGAATGAAACATGCAAAGGCCGATATACCTGACCTATATTGAGAGATCCGTGGGGAAAGAGCCCAAGGTTGGTGCCTTGGGAGGGGGCTTTGGTAAGAGAGGAGTGGACGAGTGTTCTGGTGAGCGAGGCCGAGATTTTTGGAATAGAGGTTGGAAGGTGACAATGGCGCTGGGGGTGCTGCCGTAAAGCTTGTCTCAGGTGCTGTTGTTTGACTGTACAATTGTTGAAGCGGTGGCCGCGAGGGGAGCCACGTTGGTGACGCGGCAGTCTCTTGATGATCTGTCAAGGGCAAGGATCACAACCATCGTGAATAACTTCACGGTCAGCNNACTCCTTTAGATAGAAAATCAAAGCGCTCATTTGATCCTCATGGCCCATCAGTACCTGCGACATGATCAAAGACGCTCGCTTGGACTAGAGTTGAGTTAGAGTGTTATGTCAGACATACCTAGAACAACTCCGCCTTTACTTCGAAGTATGTCCACCGCTCCAGATAGGTACAGTATATTAGAATCTACCATTAAGTTAATACATAGAGGACACTTTCTAAAATTCAAACGTCTTTATATGGAAATCTCAACTTATTCTAGATCTCCAATACAATGGCTCTGTCCCTAACCTTGCCGGTATTCCCATGCACCTGTGCAGCATTGACCATTATGCTGCCCCGATGTCTATCAGCACCGGTCGATAGCCACAACAATAGAACGCCGCAGATACCATAGTAAATGATAATGAGGACATCAAGCCATTTCCGGCTCGGAATGAAGTCCCGAATCAGTCCGTGACGAGGACGGGAGAGCAAGCGCTCATATGCCTCCTGAAACTCGTCAAAAAAGACAGGTTCGATACCGTGACACCAGTGCGCATGACCAAAAAAATGAAGCAAGGGCTTGACACGCCAGACCTCACGCAGGAGGTGAGGGCATCCTTGATAGAGATCACGGTGGTGTTGCTGGGCGTGGATCAGCAGGAGACAGAGTCAAAGGAGAAGAGCTCAGGAGCCTCACCGGAGGACAGTGAGTGACGAGAATATCTGTCTCAATTGGGACTTTGTTTAACCAAGGCTGGGTGGCTTCCGTATACTCGAACCTAGAGAGACAACCTAAAGTCATTTACCGGTCTTGTTTGAAACAATGGTAGTTATCTCGATTGACATACGCAAATTTGTAGTCGCCAACCTTTGGTATGTACGGCGCACCATAAATGTGTACCCTGCGGCCCTTGACTTCCTGGACAGTCGAGCTATTCTCGAGGTAGATCAGACCTGTTAAGTCCGGCACTTGGCCGGAGCGGACATCTTCGGCGGGGCGATGGACCGGATCGAACCAGTAATCATGATTCCCAGCGACGACAATTTTGACGGGATGTGGTTGGGAGCGGAGCCAGTCGAATTGCATGTTGAGCTCGGTAACGGTTCCGCCATCTGTGAGATCACCTGCGTGGATCAGGATATCGCCATCGGGGATTGTCACGGTCTGATTGTGGGTGTCAGCGATGCAGACGATACGGAGAGCAGGCTTATCCTTAGGAGGATAGACTGGGCATGCTCGAAAGAACAGGATGAAGTAGTAGAACTTTATGCTGAAATAGACCAGCGGTGATGATAGCAGGTAGTCCAGAATAGTGTATGGCTCCCAGATGCTGGTGCGCCGAAGGCCGAGTCGCGTAAGAATCCCCATGGCTCAGGCTTAAACTGAGAGGTCGATGAGTGAGGACGCCAGATCATGATGACCACCGGATCACGCTTGAGGCGCCTGTGGAGGTTGCATTCGTCACGTGCTGAGCCCTGCGGAGAGGAAGAATGTGATAAGAATGGGGTTTGGCGGTGCTTGGAAAAGGCGGTAGGTGGCGGCTCGATCGTTGTGGCACATGGGCTGTGGCTTAAAGTGGCGTATGAGCTTGGATTGTGGCTTGATTGTGGCTTGACGTGGCTTGGAAGTCCTGATGTCCTGGGCACGGCGATGGCGTTGAGCACGGACCGTTTAGTGGCTCGAGTTCACGAAGGAGCCGCGGAAGGAAGAACCTTTCGGAACGAGTGTGGTTTTGATGAAGGTCTACAGTTTGAGATGTCGCGGGCATCATGGTTGTGGCTGATGAGCGCATGGACCATTGAGTATTTTGAAGATTGCATCCAGCGCACGGACCAAGGAGATTCTCTCTTATTCCATCTTATTACGGAGGGCGATTTCAAAAGTTTTGTCCAGGAGCTATCAGCGCCAAGGCCTCTCATCCCTGTCGGTACCTGAGGTACTTTCATATGAATCTCTTTAGCTACTCACTCCCTGAAGCGACAGGCAGGGTTACTGATGCTCAGAGGGGAATCTAGTGAAGCCTAGCGAACCGCATCCTTGAAAGATAGGGGCTTCAAAAGCAAAGAAAGAGGTTCATAAGTACCGATGTAACTGGGCTTAAAAAACTCCTCTGATTGGCTGATGTATTTATGTGGCTTAGAGGCCAGGACAAAACTTTTGAAATCGCCCTCCGTAAATCTTGCGTAATAAGCAAAGGCCAGTATTGGATTAGCTTTTTCCTCGGTGTGGATACGTTGGGTAAAAGCTATTTTATACTGTGGGGTACACCAAGCTGGCACCTTGTCTAGCCCGACACGCTCCGGGATACCCTTTGTCCCCACCTGTCCAAGACCCTCAACCCTGTCTCAACAACATCCACTGACGAAGCATCAACGTAAGGAAAAGTGATGAGCTAGGCCTTACAATATTGGCGTACTTAATTATGGAAATATAAAATGGGGTGCGTTCCTGGTTTAAGACCAATAGCAATCCATACTCTGCTATCCCTATTTAACTATCTAATGATGCTTCAATGAAGCAGAGAGTTTATGATTAGTCTACTTTTGTGGCTTATAACTAACATTCTTTTCGAGCACATATAAGCCAATGTGAACGAGTAGTCTTACATAGTATATTTTTCCGTCAGGCGATACGACGGTAGCATCATAGCTGCATATGCCTTCGGTTACCGGCATCATGCGGCATCATTGGAACTTCCCGCTCCCAGGCCAGCACATGTCAGCAACATCTACTTGTAATACAGTGCACTCGCCAACTGAATAGCGAGAATTTGTGGCTTGGATTATTAAAATGCTAATAGCAATTCCAGCTCGCAGTTTAAAGGCAGTCCAATTGAATCTGTAGCCTCTACGGCTATCCTTGCAGGTGTTCACGTGACGGGTAAACTATAAAACACGAAGACTTCTTATAGTTGGGCGATATAGAAGCCTAGAGAAGCCATGGCAGCTCACTTCACGTTTAGGTCCTGATGCCAATCGTACATCAGTCTATCAGGGATTTTAGCTCGAGACATTATAACGCATAAAATTAGCGTACCCACCGTCTTGTATCAAAACCCCGTTAAGCTCAACACCATACCTCCTCTCACCGCCTTCCCCCGCAGCTGTTGAAGTCATCGTGATGCCGATCCTCGAGCCGTAGTGATGTCGCCTTTTAATACTCAAAATAAGGCTCTGGAGACGCCAGGATTGCCAAGATGCCTCTGCGTTCCCGATTCCCACTGCGAAATTCGGTGGCACGCATAGAATCGCCGGCTAAAGCGTCAACGGTGCCGTCTAGCCAGCCGTCAAGGTCTACGTTAGCTATAAGCGAGGGATCTAAAGAACGAGGGGATTACCAATGTGAAGATGACGCCTATAACTCAAAGAGTTGGTACTGGTCTAAGGAGCAAGAGATATACTTCCTTGAGAGACTGTTAGATGCTCGTCGCTAAGGAAAGCTAAAGGTGAAGAAGGGGTCTACCTATAAGATGCTATTTAAGACCTTCGTCCCTGGCTTTTAAAGGAGGTAGCTAGATGTATAATGGGCGCCGAGGATAATAATAATAAAATTAATATAGATTAGGGCCTTTTAGCGGGCCTTTAAGGATATTAAATATTACTTTGGAATATATTATAAATATAATATTGGTTTACTATTAATAAGTAAGGATAATAAGAGTCTTTACCTCGAGAGATATAGCTCTTTAGGGAATAAGATCGCTACGGAAGGTTTACCTATTTCTAATAATATTAACTTCGAGGAATATAATAAGATCTTCTTAGATAATAAGCCCGCCGGGAAGCAGATTTACCTACCTAGAGATGGTGCCTATTGGCGAGGGAGAGCCCGCGGTAAGGCAATATAGATAGAGACGGCGGAGGAGGCGGTGGAGGAGGCTGCGGCGGCTCACGATGCGATAGAGGAAGAAGCGGCGGATGAAGCTGAAGCTGAGGAACGAGCGGCGCCGAGAGACGACTATATCTTCGTCGCCTCATCGCAGGATACGCAGGATAGTTAGCAATCTCTCCATATATCGCGGGATTGCTCTTACTCTCGTGGAGCGGGAAACTTACCTAGTCGCCGCTTAGCGGTCTCGCCTCCGTAGCCTCGCTAACGCGCTCAGAATCGCTCCACCTCTCGTCCCGTGAGTGATATACTGCCAAATAACCCTTCTGTTGATCGTCGTAGGAAGAGGAAGCGTGACGATCGTGAGGATCGCGATGGTGTGCCCTGGGGGGAGATAAGAGAGATTCTATTACATTAGGAGACGAGGAGGACTTATAACGTGGTTTTTTATGCCCGCCTAGTTGGCTCATAGGATATTAAGAAGGCTATTGCTAACTATAAGGAGGTTATAAAGGATAAAGAGCTCTCGCTAATGATTTATATAATCTATTGGTTCTAAGAAGACCTGGGTAATGCTATGGTATAAAATGTATTAGGTTTAGTTATTACGAAGGAGGCTTAGATTATAATTAAAATTAAGCTTATAGCTAAGCCTCGTGAGTAGGTTTATAATAGTCTATATTATTAATATTTACTTATATAATTAGATTAGCTTAAAAGCTACTTTTTATATATAAATTAAGGTATTTTTTAATACCTCTATACTAACCTTAATATCTTTATTACAGCCTATAACAATAAGCCTCATTTTTTTCTGCCGCCGCCGCTCTCACTGCCGCCGTATTCACAGTTGTAACTCCTTCCTTCTTACTCTCCGGCTTTATTAGCTTTATCGTCAACGCCCTTACGCTCTCGCCGCCCTCTAATGCATTCTTT
>SSHR01002186.1:0-27713 GCA_006518225.1 Fusarium neocosmosporiellum
CGGATGTGGATGACCGCAGATCCATCCTCGAAGCGGCGTCCTCCACACACACCAGAAGGCCCGGCTAGCAGGCTCAGCGGCGTTGTGGTTTTCACCTCGACTCGGCGATCTGCGGTCATCCACATCCGGGTGACGGGGACTGTGATGGGGACCCGGGCGAGGATAGACTAGGGCGACTGTAGGATCGTCTCCCTACAGACCCTTCGCGTCGGACAGGTCAGAGCAGCTTGGTCTGCTCAGCCTGTCCAGGCGAGCTGGGATAGGCCGCAAGAGAGTGGAGCTGGTGACTGCAGGGCAGTGCCAAATGCCCACTCCGGACTTTGAGTCCTGCGGCCGAGATGCTGGTATCTAGTGGCGTGCGAGGGAAACAGGATACGCCCTGGCGGCGGTTCCCAAACACAAGGACAAGCCTGCTTTGCTACAAGCGTCCCTGCTCGTTGTCTTGTCGTTGCAGTATTAGTTAATCTGAACAATAAAAAAACAGATTCAATGAAGCTTCTTTCCTATATTTGATTGTGATGTGCCATGTTGAAGATACCGTAGTTCCCGGATAACATGGCTAAATTGTCCCTACCTTGATCGTTGCTCATAGGTCAGGCTACTAAGCTGATTATACTGTACTAGAAACCCCCCTGATGTGATTACCTATCATTTCCTTCGACTACTTCTGAGGTCATGGCTCTTCAATCAGCGTCGAGTAGGGAATGCAATGAGGTATACGGGTAGTTTCACACGACGGACGCTCAGTGGTAAAGAACCCCAGCTAGGATAAAGTGATAAAGAGCGCCCTAATTCGAGCTAAAGCAACACGAGATGGCAATATTTAATAGCTAAGATTGTTAGCCCCTGGTCTCCTTGGGGACCAAGCCCTTACGCCTAACACCTCAGTATCACCTCTTTTATGTCCTACAGCCTAATATCGAGCTTTTATCTGCCAATGGATCTAATGAGGCTTTTCAGAATAATAGGTGGGACTCTCTAACAACGAAACTCCCGTTTTATAGTGCTCTGTTGGCAAGTTTGCTGTCTGCACCGTAACGGCTGTCCCAGAGCCAGTGCCAACCGCGGAGAACATGGCACAGCCCCTTTCTCATACATTACTATAATTGACACAAAGGAGGCACGGCATGCTGCTGATGGAGTTTTCCTGTTGGTTGGTACTTCGTCTCAGGACGTCGTAGAAACTAGTGGCCACGAAGGCGACGTCCACGAAGAGCTTCTCGAGGAGTCTCAGGCTCAATATTATCCAAGAAAGCTAAAGCCACGACATGGGGGGATTCAAGAATTTTCAAATGTCTGTATAACCGTGGCTGGGGAGTGTACCGGGCTCGATTATGTGCGCTATATGGTAGCGGTTGGCTCTACCTCAACTGCCTACCTACTGTGGATCGAGGTAGATGCTTGATCTTTTCTTCCTCTATGATAAATACGTAGTGGTTATTTATCCTTGTGTAAAAGTCTTTTGCACCGGAGCCGGCCGTACAGAGACAACTCAGTAATTGTAACCTTTGGATGAAGGAGATCGTTCAAGTGGTGTACTTGAGGCGCGGCGTTCACAAAAGGAGGGAAATCTAGTGAATTCCTACCACGTTCCTACGAGAAACACATGATGCTAATTTTTTCAGGTGATTGTTGGCATTGCCAATATTAACATCCAGAGCTATCCCCCCATGCCCAGTTGACATCAAACCTTTATTGTGAGTGAGCACCTGGTGTATAAGGGATCCCACAGGGAATAGCATCTCATTTTCCAGGGCGGATTAATAGAGGGAACCGACTAGAATCTCAGGTAATGAATAATGGTGCCTTGCTAAAGACAAAACCGAGACCAGTTGATGAGATGGAAGGTCCAGGGCCGAAGAGGGCACATGGCACAAGCCCATTGCCAGCCTTGGGGGGAGGGGGAGTTCAAATAATTGGAGTATGCATCGATGGGTCTACTTAGCTAGCAGGTTAGTATAGGACAGAGATGATAGAAAGATAGAGAAAGGAGAAGAAGGATCGAGGGGGGAGGCTGCCGGAAGAGAGCCCGGATATCTTGGATATAGTCACACTGACTCACGCTGTCTTCTCATCCCTAAGCCCTTGTACTAGTTCAGTACTTCTCCATCAGCCAATTCCATACTATCGCGTGTTGAGCATTTATCGCTTCGTGCGATGCCACTTGCTAACTAGGCGAGAATGAAGCACTACGAACTATCCGTTGCTGTTAGTTGGTAGGAATACAAGCAGTTACTGTCGTCATTGATCCTCCAGCCCTTTAACTCGTGACGCTTGAGCCTCACAAGTGCTTGCTGGGCCTCGGTGACTGCTCAATACAGCGTCTGTCTATTCGAAGACGGCGGAGGTTTGCCGTGTATACCCCTGATCGATGAAGCATGCGAACCCATCAATGCATCGCGATGGAATGAGGTGAGATGGCTGCTTAGCATCTATCCTCTCTTATTGCGTTAACATACTAGAATTTGAGTGCCTCAAAAGAGATGAGACGGTGCCCATCTTTAATGCTCTGACTTTAGATTCCGTTAACTCGCTTGCCGGGGTGTAATGAATGCCTCTGGATGTATCGGACAGGTTCTATGTAACTGGACAAATACCTTGTCCCATCCTGCGCTTTAGTAGACCTCGGCGGGGCAAGATGCTCTCCAAGGCAAACTCTACTCTGAGGGCACGCTCTTTACCCCGGCGGGTTGGTATCGAAGCTAGAACCAGGAAGTCCCGAGGTCTCTCTGCATGGAGTATATCCAACATCAGATCATACAGTGCCAGGTTCCCGGAAGTGCCGCTACAAGGGTCTCGGCATTTAGACCGGGATATCACTTACACAGACCATTCTATTGATATAGCTCCAACTCTACATCCTTGCATTCCACTCGTCCGCTCAAAAGTTGCAGCAAGAATCATAGCCGGGACGCAACCGGACCCGGATTGTAGCATTAGAAAAGTTGTACTATCATATATCCCCTCCCCTTCCTCACGCGCCTTGGACCCTCTCAGGAATCAGGGTCCTTTCCTAGGACGCCGAGTCATCATCTGCTTCTTCCCCTCCTCCGTATACGCTGTCTACCCAGATGTCACTGAACCGCGAGGTAGTGGTGGTGTTGTTGCAATCATTTCATGTCGTCTGTTGTACAAATGCCAAACCGAGGCGCAAGGAAAAATCGTCATCGGAGGGCCGGGCTTAGTCTTGATTGACGGTTTGCTGTAGGGATGCGCATCAGTGTAATGTTCCTGGAAAGCCTTAGGGACAAACTCACCACAAGCCAATCCATGCCCTCGTTCACACCGCTGCCGTCGACCGCCGAGCACGCCATGATGCTCCAGTTGCGGTCGCGCAGCTCGCCCAGGCGCAGCGCCTCCGAGATCTCGCCCGCGCCCTTGGCCCCGGGCTGGTCCTGCTTGTTGGCAAACACCAGGAGCGCCGCATCCTTGAGCTCCTCCTCGTTTAGCATGGCCGAGAGCTCTTCCGACGCCGTCTGTAATCGCTCGATATCGGTAGAGTCCACCACGAAGATGACGGCCGCCGTGTTGGCGTAGTAGCACCGCCAGTATGGTCGGATGCTTGTTTGACCACCGAGATCCTGCAAGGGTGCCCGTGTTAGTACTCCGGAGTTGTTCGAGACGGTAGCTCTAGAGGTATGGCTCATACCCAGACGTTGAAATTAAGATTCTTGTAGGTAACGGACTCGACGTTAAAGCCGATCGTGGGTATCGTGGTGACGACCTCGCCAACCTGACAAATCATGGTCAGCATGCACTCAAGCTCGGAGGGAGGACGAGAGTCAAACCTTCAACCGGTAGAGCAGAGTTGTCTTGCCCGCGTTATCCTGCGATGCCGCCTCGTTAGCGTCCACGTCGGGGATGGCGGTCGGACCAACGTCATCGTACCAGACCCAGAATCAATATCCTAATCTCCTTCTTTGCCCACAGCAGGCCCGACAGCCATGACACTGAATTACCCATGTTGTTGGTGTGAGGAGATGTGATGTCTTGTCTTGTTCGCTCCGGTCCGGTCCGCCTGTGGTGATGTCTGTCTAGATGGTCACCACTTGGAGCTGCTGTCGCTCCTGGAGTTGTTCGGCCTTGTGCTCTGCCTGCTGGAAGGATGGAAAGGAACAGAGTCGTCGGGGGGGATCGGCAGGGAAATGATGCGCTCAAGTGACTGTCTTTCGTCGTCGCGTGCCTCGTGGCAACAAGTTCGAGGGGCGTCTTTACTTAGTAACTGCTCGGGAGATCCCCTTTTCTGGACCTCCAATACATTCAAAAGGACTTGGGGCGGCCCGCTTGATGGACAAGTTGCTCTTTTTGGCGGGTTAGCCTGGTCCAAGCGCCCGACAAAATAAGCCGGGCCAGCCTCGTTCACCCCTGCAATGTAGAGAGAGAAGGCTGTGCATACCTGCTTCACGACTGGGGTTATTTTTATTGTTGCATCCTTTTCTTCTTTGGTGTAATTAATTAGTAGAAGCTCAAATCTACGGTGAGGTGAGTTTCTGCAACTTGGTAGGTTCATGCGGAGCCAATGTTAAAATGTCGTTAGGCTCAAGTGGGCGACTGGTGTTGGAAGGACCATTCTCTGAAGCCACCAACAAGACAGCACCCTGATGATCCAATAGGTGCTCCCAAGTTTCCTGAAGATGCTCTTCAAGGCTCGCACTGCAGCTGAGACAGCTCAACGTTGTACCTGTTTATTGGTGGCGTTATTCAGCGAGACGCCCATTGCAGAATCATCCATCTACAAGACCGAGACCAGGCGTCCTTTGATTAGGGGCATAAACTCTATGGTCCTCGGTGCGGTCTTGGCCGAGAACAAACAAGCATAGCAGGGCTGTAGTGAATCAAGGTTCCATCATCACGGCCCGTGAGAGGCCTCTCGCTTACAGTTAAGCCGTTGCCCCAGATCCCTGCTTCATGACGGCTTATTTTGTCAATGCCACTCTGCCCTGCCGAGCTGGCATTCGGCTGACTCAGCGAACCAACCCAATTTGATGCCTGAGGCAAAAGCTCGCTACGCCACAACGCACTAGCCACACCCACAAGATCTTTCTCCCCTCGCTAGGGCTTTCACGCCCTCTACCCGTGCGGGCCAAAAATTCCTTGACGTCTCAACTCCTCGCAAATCGATCACCACCCAACGACCGACTCGATCATCAACGCCGTCAAGATGCCGGTATGGCAACCCCCCCCTCCCTCGCTCCCCTGAAGCGCGCCTCTCAATCTGTCGACGATGAGAAATACGCGACAACGGATTTCCTCCCGTCGACAGATCAAGATGCGATGACTTTCGGGGGTTGCGCTGTGATCTCTGGATAACTCGATCGCTAACGCATCTTGCCCCTTGCTACAGAGCCACAAATCTTTCCGTACCAAGCAGAAGCTTGCCAAGGCCCAGAAGCAGAACCGCCCTGTGCCTCAGTGGATTCGCCTCCGAACTGGCAACACCATCCGGTGCGTTTAACTACTCCCCCCGACGATTCAACTTGTTCCCGATCTACGACCACGGACACTCCTTCCTTATACTTCCTACGCCCGCATACAAACCACTCGTCAAACCTCACACACGCTAGATCGAGCTCCTTACTAACATTTCTCAACAGCTACAACGCCAAGCGAAGGCACTGGCGCAAGACCCGCATCGGCATCTAAATTGCTCTTGTGCAATTTGTCGTCCACTTCCGAGCCTGTGCATCGACACCCGACTTCTTCTTGGGCATGGTATCACGATGATGTGAAACGGAAAGGGGGAGAGAGAGAGCTTCGTCACGGCGTGAAATGGGGGTTGCGTGATCAGCGCACGGGGGATGGGCCGGTTGCCTGGTTTGTCGATTCTTGCGGTTACTGCATGTCACACGGACGGTCATAGGGAAAAAGGAAATGGAAAGACTTTTTGATGCCCCAAAAGAACGGGCCTGAACCACACGGAAGCATCACCACCCCGTCGTGAACAAGCCCCATATCAAGCTTCATATGAAGCGTCATGTCAACCTCCATGTCAAGCTTTGAAGCAATCTGTCATGTCAACAATGAATCCAAGGTTCACCCTTCAAGACTTGATTGTGCTCAGAAATGGAATACTTGAACTGTGCCCAGTGATGAAATACTTGATATGCCACTGGGCTGTCTGTCACGTTTCGTATTCTCGAAACATGAACTATAATCGAAACAAGAAATCGAGTGTATATACTATACCTAGTCGTTTTTTACGCCCGAAACATAGAATCACGGGGTTTACGCTCTAAACGTTTCCTTCTTTGGAAGGAGAATCACCATACACACACTTAAAGTTGGCAGTTCGCATCTATTTTAAATGCTACAGGGAGTCGTTACTCCGGAGAACGCCTCCGGCGCTCAGCGGTGAGTCAAAGAGCAAACTAGTTAACCGAAATATTGCGTTGTGAGTGTCGAGAAGAGCTTGCCTAGTGTAGCGATGCTACGCCGACATAGGTTTCTTCATGCTCCTTGCGTGCCAAACCTGGCCAAATCAACGCGCAACAAAACCAAACGCCAATTGCCTGAACCTCTCTGGAACTCATCCGGTCAATTTCAACGGTCCTCGGCCCACTCGTTCTCGCGGCGAATCTGCTCCTCCTCTTCGGGGGTAAAGTCGTTGGTGATGTTGAACGTCTTTCGGATCTCCTCGGGAGACTTGCCCTTGATCATGTTGGCGACAGTCTTGCAGCCAACATCAAGAAGGGGCTTGATGTCGAGATAGTTGGAGGCCTGTAATACCAAGTGTTAGCAAGTGCTTCGATAGTGAACGATGGGAGGCGCAACGTACAAGGATGATCTCAAAGAGCATCTCTTGGTCGACCTGCATGAACTTCTGGTCCCACTCCTCAATATCAGTGGTCTTCTTGCGGGCGTCGGACTCGTCATCGGCGGCTTGAGGAGGGTCGCCACGGTGGTGGTCGCACCACTCGATCACCTTGCGGAGGACGGCTTCGTTGACCTGGAGGACATGTCAGCAATCGAAAGCAAACAGACAGGAAGGGAGATAGACTCACGTTGGGAATGGGGATGGGGTTATCCGCGCTAATGTCGACATCACCAATATCGTCAAGCATGTTCTTCAGCAGCATTGAACGCTCAACGACGGTGCGATCTATGGGTGTTGTTAGCATGATGACGAACGAGAATGCACAGAGTGGCGCAAGCTTACCGACTTCGATTTTGGCGCTGTCGTTGGAGATCAGCCAGACCTTCTGGGAGGGAGCAGAGTCGGACATTGTGGTGGTTGACGAGATGATTATTCCTGTAAATTCTGCAGATGTGAGCGCGACGGACTTGGCGACTGTGAGGGAGGCGAAAGATTGTCACGGCGTGCGGTGTGATGATGGAAGTTGGAGGAAGTAGAGCAGCAGGCCAGAGTCTGCGGGGTCGGCTGAGCGTGGGGCTGCGTGTCAGTCAACCAACGACGTACCTTGGGGCGCAGGGCTGTGAATCAGAGGAGGACCCTGACTAATAAGATGCGCGAAAGTAAAAAGGTTATCGAGATGTGATTTTTTGCGAGGTCGCGTTTGAGTGTGAATTGAGCTTTATCGATGATGGTTCTCAAAGTAAGCTAAGTTGTGTGATGAGGAGAGAGAAGAGTGTTGGCTCTGTCGCGGGAAGACGAGAGTATTATATGCTGGTCGTTGCCCGTGCAGTGGAGTTGGTTGGCCACTGCTGCCTTCGGAGCAATGTCAAAGGAGTCAGGCGGCAGCCTGCGTGAGAGAAGGTATTTTGGAACATGGAGCTAAGTAGCCCCATCCTTCAGGAACCTTGCAGCGGACAAGGTTAAAGAAATACATCGGGAGGATGTTTGTTCTGTCCTTGTTTGTCGAACTCTCAAAGCAAAGTTTTGGTGATGCAGTCGATACAACGATAAAGGCATTGTGTCAGGCACCAAGTCTTGTGCATAGGTACCTGCCCAGAATACTCTTTGTTTCCATTCCATTTCGGGCTGGCTGACCGTCAATGCAGAGGGAGGTAAGCCGCCAAGGTGCTTCAGGCCAACAATGCTATCAAGTCCCGAATATTCGCCTATGTCGTGCTCCTTCTGCAGCCACGGCGGTTTGTTCAGGAGATGAGCGTTCGGATAGGTACAGCCACAGAGCCAGGTGAGCTCCGGGTACTCACAGACACAGCCAGCCACCTCGACGAGAGGAAGCTCAGCAGGGTAATCATTGCGAGAACTTCAAGAGTTCCATGTTAAAATCATAACAATAAGAGGGGGAAAATATGAGAGAACATTTAGCTCAATTGTATTTGTTCGGTTCTATTACTTGCCTAGGTAGGTAGGTGGCTGCCAACCTTGGCGTCTTCTCAATCTCTTCGTGCCTGCCAGGTTAGTCATCATCCTGGGGAAACCATGTGACTCTCCCGTGATCAAGCTGTCACTGGCAACCTAGCTCGTCAAGTTGGTGCTGTTTGCTTCAGACCAAAAGGCGGAGAAAACGATAGTCGGTTCTCTAGGCACGCCAGGTAAGTAAGCCCAAGGTTGCAGTGGACAGCTTAGGAACGCATAGCGAACAGACTAGCTTCGTAGCGTCACATATTCTCAGTGCCGGCTTGCCTAGGCAGCCAACTCAGCCAAGTTCGATGTCTGCAACTATCAAGTCGATCATGTTCTGGTCTAGTAGAACACTCACCTTCGGTAACTGACCGAGGACACCTTCTTCGCGTGTGCCCGCATACCTTTAAAGTTGCGACTACCGTGGCCACGAAATGGCACAGACTTTGTTTGAAAGAGAGCCCGACCTCACATCAAGCCATCGGGTATCATCAATGTCACTTGTCGAAGCAGCTGCAACAATAACGAGATATGTATCGGCCCTTTCGACAACCAAGGCGAAACAAGTGAGGAAATGCCGGTGGAGAGACTCATCGTGGGAATTTGGTGAGATCAAAGGGAGCCCTGCAAGGTCCATGCGGCCGGTGACTGCAAGACATCGTCATTACCATGGCAGAGATGATGCTGGCCGTCCATCGTACTCGGTCTCCATCCCTTGTCCATTCTGTCACCGTGGCGTTTGATCAATTCAGGCTGTTTTTGTTGGGGAAGACAGTCAGTGCTTTGTGTGCTGTGCTCTGTGCTCTCGGGCGGTTAACCCTGCAGCCCTCGCGATGGACAGACCATGAGTTGGTCCACCCCCATCTTGAGGGAGCGGGAATGTCCTTGCAAGATCCAGTTGATCAGTGCCTAGATGGCTGGCCTGCCTCGTCTTCGCTCCGAGAGACGCAACCATGGTCAGATAATAGCCCCGCGCGCCCCGGTCCATCAAACAAGACTCAGCCTCTTCTGCTCGGCCGAGTCCCACAGAGGACAGGACAGAGGCGGTAATATGGTGCTTCGAGATCATGATGCCCGGGGCCATATCGTGCAACAAAGGCGGTGATGGCGTCCCAAAGGGCAATTCAAAACGTCGCGGCATGCATGGCATGGCAGCAGTCCCCAGAGCAAGGAGCGGCAGCGACCGAGCCCACCACCATGCCAATCAATGAATGGGTGGGTGCCATGCCCCTCGATCCCGCCATGCTTAAACTCCAAAAAGCACCGGGTGCCTTCCTGTGCCCTTGCCACACAAGAGCGTTCCAGCGCTGCGGATAGGGCAAATTGACATGGCCGACCGCCTTTGCGCTGGGGGACCGTCGAAGCGGTGGATGCGTGCCATGCAGCAGAATCGTGTGACATGCTGGCACCCCGGGGCTCGACGGGAGCTGGGCGATGCGCGGGGCGGCAGAAAAGGAGACTGGACGGGCCCAACACGTGTTTGCAGGGCGGTGATGAATGGGAAAACAGGCCATGGCCATGGCCTTGCCATGGGCGTTGTGAAATGGCTTGTAATTGCACACAAGATTACCACCGCCCTGGGAATTGCCCAGTTGGATCCTATCCTTGTCCTCTGCCATCTGGCGTATCAGCGTGCGAGGGAGACTCTGAGATCTCGGTTCCAAATGGCTTAGCGTCATGGCTTCTTCTGGCAGGGCTCCATCCGAGCTTGCGGGTTGCCGTGGAGTTTGTTTGTGTTCTAGAGATTCTGTCTCTGCTTCTCGACAAGCCGGGCTCAACCGTTTCAGCCCCCCAAGCTGACGGCTTCCCGCCTAGCTTGAACCTCCCACTACGCGATTCTTGGAGATTCAGGAGCTTGAGAGGCTGCCATTATACTCGTCCAGAGTCGCCCCCAGAAGTCGCCTCCCCCTGTTCCGTAGCCCCTAAGAAAGCTTCTAGCGGACGCTGTGGGCCACTTTCAGCGGCCATCCCTTCCGTTAGTTCCGCCCATCCAGGGTGACGGTGCCCTCTGCAACTGGCCGTGCTTGGAGTTGGCGCCCGCCCTGGCTCCCCCTAGCCCCCTGGTGCGTCACCTCCCACTCTAATCCTTGGGCCTGGGACGTCGAGTGGCAGTACGTACTGACATTTGCTTGCACACGGCACCCACCCGGCAGTGGTGTGTGAACGAGCCCCCAAAACCACCCCAGCAGAGAACCGCTTGTGACGGGGTTAGACCTATACCTATACATACAAACATCACCCTCCCGCCGCTTCCTTTTGTTTCTCTATTTTGTTCGTCTCCTTGTTCCTGTTCTTGTCTGTTTCCTCGAGCTTGCCCTGAACCATATTCATCCCTATAGTACCTAGTTAATCATTGATTGGGCTTCTTTCACTTCCCCTCACCTTCGTCCACCTCCACCTCCACGACCGACACCGACACCGATACCGAGACGCTGCCCGCCGCGCACATACACCTACCTAACCGAGCCCGCACGAACTGTACCTATATCTTGGGCATTCTTCGATACGATAATTTTGGTTTTGCCTTCGAGTTCTTTTCGACCGCCGCCGATTTCTTCTCTCGATTAGATCGTCATTGCCCACCATTGTGACAACTGCTGCGCAGGTTCGAATCACCTGCTTTGTGCTGCTTTGCGACTCTCGGCCGTCGTATTCGTCATCGCTTTCGCAGATGCTCGATGCCTTTGCGCCTCGCGAATAAGCTTATGCTTGCTCTGCCCGCTCCTCACTGTTAAGACAAACTATGTGGCGGCGGACGTATCTCACTCTGGTTCTCATCAGGCTGTGGTTTGCATTGTCACCCAGCTATCTACACCCCGACGAGAACTTCCAAGGCCCCGAGGTCATTGCCGGTATGTTGCTTCTAGCTTCCTGCGCTTCCTTGCCGTCGCGTCGCACAAGCCAGGTTTGCTGCTCTTGTCAGCTTTGAGCTGAATGTGCTCGCCGACTGCGTCCCGTTTCTGCAAGTAAGAGAGCCACACGCTAACCGTTGCGCTGCGCTGCCATCAACAGGACAGATCTTTAGTTACCCTGTGCGCCATACCTGGGAATTCACGAGCGAGAACCCGATCCGAAGCGTCTTTCCACTATGGCCCGTCTACGGTCTCCCGATGCTCCTCCTGCGGTGGCTATGGATCGGTAATGGACAGGACGGCGAGATACCCCCCATTGCGGTCTTCTGGACCCTGCGCGTCCTCATGTTCTTGATCAGCTTCGTGCTCGAGGACTGGGCGCTACACGAATTGATTCAGTCGCCGAGGCATCGCCGGGTCGCCGTTCTCCTGGTCGCCTCGTCCTACGTAACTTGGACCTACCAGACGCACACGTTTTCCAACTCTGTGGAAACATTGGTAGTCGCGTGGAGTCTGGTCTTGATCCAGCGACTCGCTGATCCACGGGTTCGTCTTTTTTTCGCACCTCGCCGCTAAATGGACAAATCAGCTGACAAGGTATCGACGTGCAGCAACGGTCATGCGTCCTATCCGCCACTGTTCTCGGAATAGTAGGCGTCTTTGGCGTCTTCAACCGAATTACCTTTCCAGCATTCCTTTTTATTCCCGGGTTTCGCCTGATTCCCGTCTTCTGGAAGAGGTCAGACAGCCCACCTGCGCTTGGCGCGGAAGAGCCCGAGCTAACAACCTATTCACAGGCCCGGATCTCTTGTGTGCTTGATTTTGGCTGCGGCCGTGACGACAGTGATTGCCATCGGGTTGGATACTGCATTTTATCTGCCTAGCCCTGTCACATGGACCGACTTGATCCACAAGCCCGTAATCACACCCCTCAACAACTTCAAGTACAACTCGGCCACCGAGAATCTGGCCCAGCATGGCCTTCACCCGTGGTATCAGCATCTGGTCGCAAACCTGCCTCTGCTGCTGGGTCCAGCTGCGGCACTTTTGATCTTCAAGCCCGCCTTTTCCCTCCGGCTCTACTCGGCTATTTCTGGACTAGTTGTTCTTTCGGCTTTCCAGCATCAAGAGGCGAGGTTCTTATTACCGACGGTGCCGCTGTTCCTATCATCGATCCACATGCCCCGGAACCAGACGCTGTTCCGGTTATGGACATCGGCATGGATCATTTTTAACCTGTTCCTCGGGCTGCTGATGGGCATCTATCACCAAGGAGGGGTGGTACCGGGACAGGTCTTTTTGAGCCAGCAACCAGACGCAACCCGGGCGATCTGGTGGAAGACTTATACCCCACCAGTCTGGCTTCTTAACGGGAAGAACGAGGTCTTGGAGACGCGAGACGTCATGGGCCTCAAGGGTGACTTGCTTCTCGAGCAACTATACCAGCTCGCGACCTGCGACACCCCGGCCGACAGACGAAACCAGGAGTATCTGAAGGAGAAGAACGGCACGTATCTGATGGCCCCGGCCTCAGCGACGTGGTTAGACTCCTACCTCCCCAACAAAGGGCTGGAGGGGCTACGATTTAGGGAGGTTTGGCGTTACCGGCAGCACTTGAACCTGGATGATTTGGACTTTGAGGACGACGGCGTTTGGGGCACTCTGGCCAGAGTGATTGGGCGACGGGGTCTCGTCGCTTGGAGGGTGACGAAAAGCTGCCCGAACTGATGAAAGAAAGGGGTGGCGTATATCTTTTTTTGCGCTTTATGACTCGAGTTAGACACTGTTAATGACCATGTAAAACTACTTTACTTCTTGGGGCGGCCCATGAACCCATTCATCTTCTCCTTACTTTTTCCTCATCATGATGGTCAGGCTGATTTACCTGCTAAAATTATCATCAAGGCTTCATTTCCCCCACCAGCCCAGCCTCATGCCCAGGACCCCTTGCTCTCCCCGCAATTAATGACCCGAAGACTCATACGCCACCAGGAGAATCGAGTCACTGGCGTCATCCGGCGAGCCTTGTGGGGGTCATGGAAACTAGGCAATTTCCAAATGTCTTCGACCGTCTTCGAAACACTTGCGGGGCTCGTGATGCATAATTCACAAGGTGGTTATGCATTGAAGACCAGGGTCTTGAACAACATTAGCAGCAAGGCCAAGACTCATGGGTACTTTCGCTCCTAGCATTACGCCGAGATAGTCACACCATACAGACAGAACTGTTGAGAGGAAGCATCATCACGTTACATCACATTGAGAGAGCATGAATTGTCCAAATGTCCTCAATTTTTCCGCCATCCTAGTCTAAGCTGCATTGTCCACGTCTCAGCGGACACGATTGCCAGGCCATCTCAGGCAGGGACCAAATGAAGCACACTTAGTACAGGCGCTTGGGAGGAGACATGGTAGCCTTGATGGTAAGGCTACCAACGTTCTGCCAGCCCTTCTTCAGGAGAGAGACGAGGTAGTTGATGGCGAGCATGATGTTGCCAACGAGCTGCTCCTGGGTCATCTCGACGTTGCCGACGGCGACACCCATGCACAGAACCTTCTTGAGCTGGAACTTGATGGTGGACTTGACCTCGTTGATCTTGCCAGTGAGGTCGTCGGAGTGGGAGACGGGGGTGGGGAACTTGCCGGCCTTGGACAGACCGGGGCCGAGGAGACGAGGAATCATCTTGATGAGGGCCTCGGAAGCGACGAAGGCGTCGTACTTGCGGGCGAGCTTCTTGATGAGCTTCTTGTTCCTGAAGATTTGTCAGCATATGTGGTTATTCGAGATGACTTTGGAGGTCGTACTTGTTCAGCTTCTTCAAGTCATCAGCGGACATGGCATCGACACCACCGTGCTTGGCACGGTCGATATCGTGCTGGTCACCAAGAATGCTAGAGGAGCTCGTTAGCGCTCGCGTCTCTCGGCTCAGGTATCTCTAGTTTCGTACCAGACAGCCATGTTGGGGCGGGGGATGGAAGGCAGCTTGATGGTGCCAGAGAAACGCTTGTCACGCTGGGGGTCATAGTTCTTCAGGCCGATCTGGAGCTCGACGGTCTCGAGGAAGTTGCGCTTCTTGGTCTCGTTGGAGTACTCCAAGAGCTCGGAGACTTGCGTCCGGACATTAGCTGCGTCGTAGTCAGCACACCGTCAAGAGATAGCAGAGGATGGCGCGATTGCGCCCGAGATGCCGTACCGACTGTGATCTTCGACATTTTGACAGTCTCCCAATAGATGGCTTTTACAATCTAATGGTGGTCAGGGCGAGTCGTGGTTGAGGGGGTTTCTAAGAAATCTTTTGGGGCGGTTGAGATTTTGAGAAATCGAAAATCAGCACTTGTGGGACTTTGGTGGGGTTCTGGAGGGCAAAATTCCCTCACGGGACCTGGCACGTGATGTGGGTCCATCGCTCTTGGCCGCATGAGTCCCAAAAGCCTATCGGCGAGGGAGTCAACTTTTGCGGCGACGGCTTCAGGTGTATTTGGGGCATTGAGCTGGTATCTTGTGTGAGTCTTCTCTGTCTGGAAACGAGACGAAGAGGTCACGAGACTCGCACCATTTCCCTGCCGCAGAATTCATCGCCAGGATGAAGGATACGGCGCAGCAAGTTGACGACTTAATCGCCAACTCCAACCATATCTCAAAATGGGTCGAGGAGCAACCAAGTGAGAGCCAGGCAAGGTGCGCAATTCTTCCAAGATGACTCTTTATGTATGTATCCTAAGAAGCATTTCTGTAGTTGGGCCCGGTCAATCTTTGCGAGGCTTCTCGAGGGCGCCTCGCAGCCCAGGGGGGCTTCAGGCAACTCGTGCGTAAAACTCTGCGGTTTCGTGGAGCAGTCGTCAAAGTCGCGGTCCCAGGATCTCCGGCTCTGGGCCTTTTCCAGGGATGTCACCATCAGGCTGTTTGATTTCTATGTCGAGTGGAACGAGTCGGACAACCACCGTTCGATGAAGCTCGTTCTCGACCTGATTCCCCAGCTCATCAGGAGAAACCCGGACGAGGAAGCAGGTCGGGCAACGAAGTCCGCTATTCTTGACAGTCTTGTGTCGATCGTGACGGGCAAGTCGACAAAGCCTCTCGCCAAGTCTGCCATCAAAGCCCTAGATCACCTCCTGACCAAGAACATTGTCACCCTGGAGGAGATTCGATGCAGCTATGTCACCCTCCAGCAAAAGGACACCTCCGTTGTAATACTCGAAATATGGAAATTGTTCATCTTCGAGTTGTTCAACTGGATGAAGCTTCACTTTGTGTGCCCAACCGCTGGGAGATTCATTGTCTGCATTTACCGCGGCCTGAGACGACGAGACCAAGAGACACCAATCGAGTTGACCGTCGAGACGTGGCACAAGTGGCTTCTGGAGGCTGTGAATGAGGAGCCCTCGATCCTAGAGTATATCAAGAATTACATCTTCCTCCCCCTGTTCAAGGCTGACAAGGTCGAGGCCTTGGACTTCTTGAAGAGAATGAATGAGCACGAGGCAGTTTCTGCCGGTGCCGAAATAGACCTGAATCTTCCGGCACTCCTACAATTGGCGGCTTTGGAGATCGGAAAGAAGGTCGGCTTGGTTGAGGAGCCCGGTACGTTGGCATGGTCCTTGTCTTGACACTTGCTAACAGTAGCAGCACTTGGCGATGACAAGACGAGTGATGGCGAGTCATCAATCGTACTCCACGAAAAGGTTTTGGAGAGTGTGCTGGCTCATCCTTCACATGAAGTTCGATCTCTTGCCCTTTCCCTACTCGTCAGTTCTCCATCGACCACAAGGCCATATTCGTCCACCGCCTTGGACTTGCTACGCAAGCACTTGGCAACTTATTTCGCAGACTCGGACGCAAAGTTCCGAAACGAAGTGGCTGGTAAGGTACGAGATATGTTCAAGAGAGTACGAGGCGCCATCTTTGTGCTCAAGAAGAGCATACCAAGAGCGGCTGCTCGGGACCAAAAGGAGCAGCCTGGGCAGGCAGAGGTGTCAAAGCCCATTCTCTACCGAACCAACCTAATCTCACTACCGGAAGCCCAGCTGGTTCATTGCTTGGACTATCATCAAAAGTTCCTGTTCTGGTATATTGGCTTCTTGTGCAGCGAGTTGACGCCGACGGCCTCTTATCAACGACACATTGCTTCACTGAAGGCGGTGACATTTATCCTCCGAATGGAGGGCGAAAAGACAAAGACATGGGAAACCGTCGATGATCAAGAGCTTTTCTTTGATCTATTCAGCGGTCGTTGGCTTCGTGCCCTGTCTGATCTGGTCATGGACCCCTTTGACGACATTCGAGATCACTCGGCCACAGTGCTCAAGAGAATATTCTCCGATGAGCGGTACAGAAACTTTCACCTTATGGCTACAGGGGGTAAGGTGAATCCTGCCGAGGAGCTTGCGGAACTCCTTAGGAGGTCTGACGAGCTCGCACGCCGGACGGCGAGAGCAGATCACTCAGATGGTGTTGCTAGGGTTTGCCAGTTGCTCTACCGGTTCTCCCAGGACGAGCAACAGCGACTTGATCTTCTTTCGAAGCTTGTTGGTGGTGTTCAAGAGAAGTTGACAGTGGCGAAGGACCTTGGCCGGGCAGTTCTGGATGCTCCTCTCCACGGTGACTTTGCCTCTCTCTGTTACACGTGGCAGGTGGTCTCTGAGCTCCAATTCTCCGAGACCGAGCTACAGGCTGTGCAGGGTCTGCAGGATTCTCTCGTGACTTGCTGTGAGCGAGTCTGGGCGGCTGTTCGGGATATTCTCTGCGATGACTCTCCAGAGGGTCATCTCCCCCAGGAACTCGAGGAGGTAGACGGACTTGACACGAAGGACGTCCTGAGCTACAGTTTCCGATCAGTTCATGAAGCAAGGTATGTCGTTGAGCTCTCTCGTCTCGGTCATACAGGCTAACACAGAGGCAGCAACCTTATGCGAACCCTGATTCTCCCTATTAGACAGCGGTCCCGTGAGGGCAAGATCTTTCCATCGAGGGAGGCCTACGAAAGGATGGGAAACCTGTCCTTTACCCAGCTGGCTAGCCTTAGACACCGTGGTGCTTTCGCTACCGTCGCCTTGACCTTCTCAACCTGCTGTCAACTGGTGAAGCATCTTGGCCAGGGAGACGCTGGCGCCGAAGGTCCGGATCTGCTAGAAACATGGTACAATGTAAGTCCACACCCTTCCAGCTCCTCTTGTTGCAGTTATTACAAGAGGGCACCGACCGCTTTAGTGGAACCGATTCTGTTCAGGGGCTAACCCCTATTTAGGGCACTCTGGATGCCATCTATGCCCAGGTGTCAACAACTCGACGATCCGCTGGCATCCCATCCATGATGACAGGCGTACTCTCCGCCAACGCGACCAGCCCCTCGTTCGAGCAGGTCATGGCCAAGCTGATGGAGATTGCCAGCCAGGAGGCCCGCGCCGCCGAGACGGACGGCTCCAACCTGCCCCAGGTCCACGCCTACAACTGCCTGAAGGAGATCTTCAAGAGCTCGTACCTGACGGCCATGGGGAACAAGTCCGAGAAGTTCCTGCCGCAGTGTCTCGAGCTGGCGGCGAATGGGCTCAAGTCGGAACTCTGGGCGATCCGCAACTGTGGCCTCATCCTCCTCCGCAGTCTCGTTGACTGTTTGTTTGGATCCCACCAGAGCAAGGCTACAATGGAGGCCGGCTGGGACGGAAAAGCCAACCGTATCCCGTATCATCGCTACCCCTCGCTGCCAAAGGTTCTCCTGAACCTCCTCAAGTCGGGCCACCAGATGATGGCGGCTACGGCTACAAGCTCAGCAGCAGCCGAGTCTGTCTTCCCAGCACTTGACATCATTCGAAGAGCTGGTCCTCCTGAGCTACTCCGTGAGGAGCTCCAGGTGCACATCGCCAAGTATCTAGCCAGCCCAGTCTGGCATGTGCGGGAGATTGCAGCCCGGACTCTTTGCTCGTGTCTCTTGCACGATCTCTGGCTGGACACTATGACCAGTCTAGCGGCAGAGTCTGTTCGTTCACCAATTGGGAACGTACAGAACCATGTTCACGGCGTCCTCCTGTCTTTGAAGTACATTATTGACAGACTCAGTGAGGTCATGCCAGAGCAGCTACAGCGTAAGATCTATATGTTTGACGGACGAGACTAGCTGCTTACAGCCTTTACAGATGATACCCCAAAGCTTTCAGGCTTCCTCATAGAGTATTGGCGCGAGATCCGATCCCTAGACTCTCCGGAAATCGCCGCAGCCTATCTCGAGGTTGTGAACCTCGTACGGGTCCTCCCCAGACCAAAGGGTGTCGCTCCCCTTGGATTCGAGTATCCAGAGGATAATGTCCGGGAGAGCGCTCTTCTCAGGGCTCAGCGAGTCATCCACGAGGTGCACTCCATCTCCGAGTCCAACGATCCGGTTGAGAACCTCAATACCCTCCTGCTGAGCAGGACTTTGGGCGTCAACACCATAGTCGCTGGTCTCGAGACGGTCCCCAAGTTGTGGCGTGCCTCGAAGCTGTCGGAGAGCAAGGTGAACGAGGTCTGCAACCTCTACCGAGACGTTTGTCTCAAGATCGGTCCTTCAGAGCCTAGAGTCATTGCCCTGCAGAACCTGACAGACATCCTGGATCAGCTGCTCAAGACCAAGAACGTTGGAGCAGTCTCGCCGACTCTCCTCTCCCAGATCTGGAGTAGCTTGCCATTGAGCTTATTGAACCCAGCCCTCGCCAACGCCGTGATAAGAGTCAGCGGATGCATCTCAGCCATTCTGAGAAAGTCGCAGGCTATATCTGCAGCTGGTCTCCAGAACTGGGGGCACATGATGGCTGACGCTGGCCTAGATGACAAGGTTTGTAACACTCACTTCCCAACGATTCAACTACTAACACTTTGAACAAGGACTTTGATACTCGTCTGGCCGCTGCAGAATCTCTCTGCTCATTCTTCTCCGGGATTGAGGACGAGCAAGACTGGGCACGCGAGGAGCATCTCCCAGCACTCCTCGCCCTATATGACTCACTCAACGACGACGATGACGACGTCCGAGACGTTGGCTCCGCCGCCGTAAAGAGTATCCTCGGCCAGGCCCTCGTCCCCATCGAAGCCGCCAATCGCCTCCTCTCGTGGCTGTCGCAGCGTTTTGGCCATGACTCTACTTTCCGGCAAGTTGTTGTCCGTCGAATCATGGGTGACGCCCGGTTCCCAACCTCTGAGAATCACACGGCGCCTGTGAGCGACCAGCTGCAGAACGCCATGAAGTTTGATGATTCGCTCTTCGTCATCGAGGAGCAGAACCTTTTCGTCGACGAGGTCAGGGAGACACAACGCTGGGTCTCCGTCTACGAGAGCTTGAGCTGGGAGGCCAAGGATCCCGCTCTTGAGGCGTTGACCACGTGGTCAAGTGCTGGCCTCAAGGAGATGCGCCGTCTCGTAGGCGAGGAGGACGGTCCTCTCGGATACAGTTCCAAGCCAGAAGTCTTTGCGATCCTCTCCCGTGTCGTCTATGCCTCGGCCGCCCTGGAGAGGGAGAGGCATCACCATGACCCTGGACTGCTTGAGGGCATCGACAAGTTTGGCAGTGCTCTACGAGAAGGACAGGGGCACATGTCGGGTCTTTTACTACAGCCTCTGGAAAAGACTATAGAGTTGTGAAGCAATAGAAGCAGTAAAAGAACAAGAAAGAAAATGAAAAAGTCGTGAATTCATGTTATCTTGATTCACAATGATCCCGCCTATCCGAAACGCCTCGCAGTAAACCCATCTGGCCGTTACGCTATAGTGTACATTCAAGTGTTGCCTCGCCTTTCTAAGATGTCTCGATGCCCGTGCCAGCTCTATTGAGACTCTTGAGCGATGCCGTAGAGTCGGATCTATCCACTAGCCCCATCTTACCTAGCTTGCGGACTAGCATCGTGTTCTGAGCTTGGAGGTCGCCGACTTGGCCCTCGAGGATCTCGATCTGGCGACGTGCAAGATCTCGTTCGGCACGGACTCGCTCCAGCTCGAGAGAGAGGTTGTTCTTCTCCTCACGCTCCTGGGCCTTGCGCCGGCGTTCCTCAGCTTTGCGCTGCTCCGCCTCGCGCTTCTCTTCGAGCTTCCGGATCTCGCGACGATACTTCTCCTCTTGTTTAGCCACCTCTCGTTCGTGCTTCTCTCGCATCTTAGCTAGCGTGGCGGCGTCCTTCTCTTTCTCGCCTTGGAGCTTGCTCTGTCGGCGCTCCTGAAGACGGGCAACCTTCTCGTCTAGCTTCTTCCTCCGCTGCTCAAGCTTCTTAAACTCCTTGTCACCCTGTGTCTGTGGTGGATTCGAACGGGATGTCTCGGATTGCGACTCGGTGATACTGTCGGGGGACTTGTTCTCTGCAGTTACA
Organism: Fusarium neocosmosporiellum; assembly: GCA_006518225.1. Lineage (NCBI taxonomy): Eukaryota > Fungi > Ascomycota > Sordariomycetes > Hypocreales > Nectriaceae > Fusarium > Fusarium neocosmosporiellum. Next base: position 20,449 of record SSHR01002186.1, read on the forward strand.
CTCCTCTCTAGGGCGGATGCAAAGCTTCGGATGGACGAAGCGTCACTTTCATCGTCGCGAGGCTCTTCCTCGATCCGATGAGCCTCATAGGTGCTCTCGTCGGTGGAGGCGATATCCGATCCGGTTCCCCATGTCTTGAGCAGTCCAGTAGGGAGATATGAGCTCGCAGCGCCGATAGCACCAGCTAGCATGCCGTAGAGTCCATTACTACTAGGCATCAAGTCATCTTGGCTCGGGTGCTCATCGACAGGGTCAACATTGGCCGAAGGAATGTTGGGAATTGTTGCTGACTTTTCCTTGTCCAACACAGGCAGCTCAGTCTCTTGTGGCTCGACAACCGCGTTGGGATCTGGAAAGCCTTGCATCGCCTTGGCCGTCACCCACTTAAGGAACTTGCCAGCATCACCAACGATGCCAGGCGGCGTCCCCTTTTCGATGAGGAAACGTGGTACGCTGCCACCGGGATCGCTTCGAGTTACCATGAGCCATTCAACAGCTGTAGGGAAGTCGTCGATAGGTGCTGAACCATGGCCTTCGCTGCCAGGCTTTGGGCTCGGTCTTCTGGCCTCGTCTCGATTCAATAGGTCTGCTGACGACAAAGATCTCCTGGAAGCAAAGTTGTCAATGGGAACCTCGCGGATAACTTCAACCGATTCGTAGCAGCCACGGATAATGCCCTGGCGGGGAGGTGATTCTGGATGATCGCAAGGCTTGGATACAATCATAAACTGCCTCAGTGGACGAGAGCCATCAGCGAGCTTAACGGAGGTCTCGGATGTTAAGAGCAGAGTAACAAAGTCTCGCGGAGCAGTCGGACCCGGAAACTGGGCAGAAAGTTGAAAGACTGTTGGCAGCTATAAGTCAGCATCACGTTGTCCGAGTGGGTAGATCACGACTTACCCTGCAGTCTACCAGCATCATCGATGCTCTTATCCTCGACACGTTTATCGGCCCCGATGCCTCGGATGTTGCCGCTCCCCGGCGATCCCTGTATCTTCATCGTCTCGGCAAACTCGATAGAGAGGCCCGTCTTCCAGTCGTCAAAGGACAAGCCCTCGTGGACGCTTCGTCGCGCAAACCAGGCCCCGCGCCCATCCTTAGCAGCCAACTTGTAGACATTAATACCAAGAGGATTCTCCTTGGCGTTGACTTTCACTTCTTTCCACTCCTTCCGCAGATCCTGAGCCTGGCTGATCGCCGAGGCCTTCTGCCGTTGCGACAGCGCTCGTTGGATATCGGGGCCCGATGCGGCCGATTCGGTCTTTGAGCGTGCGCGCCCTCCGCTACTTGGGGCAGCTCTCGTAGCCGGAGCTGGGATCGATTCGATGACAGTCTGCGTGTCGGAGAATATGTCGGCGAGGAAGTCTTTGAGGTCATCTTGGGGCACCTGGTCCCAGTCGACAGGGCCCATGGCCGCGAGCGGTTCGTGATGGCTCGCCATGGTTTTGGTAGTGGTGTGTTATGGGTTGTAGGAAGTTTCGGTACGAGCTCGCTTGCAAGGAATAGAAAGAAGAAGGGAAATACAAAGAAACAAACAAGGAAAATCGTGTTCGTGAAAAGTCGATACGTCACTGACAATCCAGGGAAGAGAGATGTGTTATAGGCCAAGAGGAGGAGAAGCGGATGACCAAGCCAGAAGAAGAAGCAGGATTAAAGGTCTTTGGAGGTGATGAGCCATGATCGGCAGCCGTGGAAGCCGGAGGGGCGCCTCACTGACGTCAGCCACTTACCTACCGCTAACCTAATCCACTTCAAAACCCGGAGGGCGGGCTCGCTCTTTGGTCCTTCTCGCTCTTGCTAGCGCTAGCGCCCGAGATGCGAGTGGGATTCGCTCTCCGGGACAGGGCGCCCCACTCCGGAATACGCGGACCTACAAATACGAAAACTGCTCCGTATCCGCCGGGCCCGGTCTTCTGGAAACCTCCTCTGATGAATACGGACTTGCAGCGTATAGTATAAATAGACAACCCTCGGACAGCCCCTATTCGCATTCGGACCACCCCTGTTTCATAAGCTTGGATTAATATAATTGCTTGCACAAATAAAATCCGCCGGCCAAGGACGGGCTGGGGTCTTCTATTCTCCTTTCACTGCTCGCTTCTCTCGTACAGCTCTCATCCAACATGCCTTCAATATGCTAAAGCTTTGCTCCTCCCAATTACTCCTGAAACGACTCCAATCCATGCTACAATGTTGACAGTCTCTGCTCCCGCATCACAACCTGGTAATCTTTCCTACAGCTTCCGCAATAGCTGTCGCGCCATTGCTCAAGTGCTTGTCTTCTCTTCGCCGTTGTCTGCTTCATCACCCTTTGTGATTCCTTATCCTTGCCAGAGTCTGCTCCCTTCTTCTGCTTCTTACTACCATCGTCCGTCTGGAGCATAATGTCCAGCTCATCGCATAGTGACTTTTCGTCCACCAGCCAGTTCTCCCACTCCGACTGGAGCATCTCCCGCTCAATGCTGTTGACAACTCGCATCGCCACCAACAAATCATGTCGGTACGATCCTAGCCGCTGTCGCGTTCGTCGTAGTCGGCGTGCTGTGGCTCGGCTCGTGGCTGTTGATAAACTGGCCCCGGCTTCTTCCCATGGCGTGTCCATATCTGTGGTATCCAGCAAGTCCTTGAACGTAGTAAAGCATGTGCTGTTCTCTGGGAATGACAATGTCTGGCCGGTTCCTGACGCCTCGTCCAAATCAGCAATGTAGATAGCCTTGCTCATCATCAGGTTTGGCCGAATTCCAATACGCTGCATGAACCCGGCTGCCCTCCGCTCACCCCACCAAGTTGTCACCTCGCTCGATGTCAGAAGCACATTGGTAAGAGTGCTGAATCCAAGCAGGGCGAGGATGATCCACTGAGCCGTGATAATATTAAATGCCTTACGTAGAACCGCAATAGCACCCATGATGACCGACGATACTGCGCTCTCGCCCAGAGATCGGACTGTCTCGAATAGCATGGTGGTCAACGTTCGGGGTTTGATGACCTGCTTCTTAGCAGAGTCTGTCGCACCGGGTCTGAAGACCACCACTTCTGTCTGTTGGCCGATCTGCCCATACACTTGAATGGCTCTGTTCGTCCGGCTTCGAGGTCCGAGTTTGCGGACCTGGTCTGTGGCAACTTCGGCGAGCTCTTCGGCATCGCTTGCGGCATCGTGAAGCGCTTGACGCTCTACCAGATTCTTCGACAAAGCCGGAAGCTTGGACCAGTCGATCTTGGTGTAGATGGCAAGTTTGCACTTGGACTTGGCCACATGCGTGATGACGATCTTGGTGATGACCTTGAACCAGCTCGAGTGAGGCAGGTGCCACGCCGTCTTGACGTGTGTCACCACGTACGTGACGTGATCACTGAATACATCAATGATCTGGTAGTCATTGACTTCGGCCTCCTTTGATCGGCCCAGGACATCCTTGTAGTCGACCTTGAACTGGAAGTCCCGTCTCATCTTTCCCTGGTCAACCAGTACCCAAGGGCCCTGCGCAATCTGCTGAGCACGTCGCTCAAAGTAAAGCTTTGGGAACACAAAGCTCTTGTCACCGAACAGCACGTGGAAACATGACTTTGCGCTGATCTCAAAGTTGCGCTCGGCTGCCATCTCCTTCATACCTTCTGGCTCGTAAATAACTGGCCGAACCGGTAGGTGAAGCTTGTGTATCTGCCTGGCTCTTGATTTCGAGGCCCGCAAATGGGGGCTGAAGTCGTTTCGCCTAGTCACCGGTCTTCCTAACGAAGTTCCATCGTCCATCGGTGTGTTGGCTGAAACCTCTTCCCAGCTCTCAACACTGGGGCTTGGTCGATCAAACTCCTCTTTCTCAAGATTGATCAACGCAGTAATGATTTCCTCGACGTCCATGGGTTCCTCGGCCTGAAGGTCGTCGATCAACAGGTTCAAGCGGGTGTGAAGAAGACCCAACTCTTCCAAGAAAACCTTGATGGTGATCCTAGTGTATCCAGTATCGTTGGAATCATCGCCCAGATGCAGGAAGATGAAATCGCAGTCCTTTCCTGGAGCAGCCGTCACCTCGACAATGATGTCGAGGCTGATGCTGTAGGCCGTGACGAGGCCTATTTGCTGTCCGTAAAAGTACATGTTGTCAGGCGTAACATAGATACGGCCATCGCCCGCCATGTCTGGTTTTCCGGGTCCTCGCTCAGGGGAGCCAGTCCAGGCTGCCCGGAAAACGAGCACAAGCTTCTCTTCCAAGGGTGCATCCGGGAACAGCAAACGGAATTGTGCATGCTGGGCCCTCAGCTCAGGGGGATAATTGCGCGGGAACAGCTCACCGCCCTGTTTCCGCGAAATGCCCTTGCCAAGAACAGCCTCTGAACTTCCGGGAACCACAACTCCAATAGGGTCGTCTTCATCAAGCCTAGGTAGAACGGGTTGGGTCGGTGTGTTCATGGCACCCCAAAGACTAGTTCCCCAGTAATTGGCAATGACAGAAGCTGGGAGCTTCCTATTACTTACCACAGGACGACGCTCTCCCGCAGCCAGTACAGCAATGCGACTTAAGCCTGTCATCGAGGGAGGCTTGGCTAAAGTAGCTGGAGCCAGAGTGCCAGATTGGGTGTCGACCGATGGCAGCATGCTAGGCGTTTGTCTGAAGGTGGAAGAGCTTGATAGAGTATTTGAGTATCCGGGTAGAAGGGTGTGGCTGGTAGACATGTTTGAAAGTCCAGGAGATCCTGCACCGCTCCCCTGGGCAGCCTCAGAACCTGCCTGGCTACCAAATGTGGCCTTGCGGTGAAGATCAAGCTTTTGGATGATCCTGGCTGCATGCTCACGGCCACTTTCACCCTCCTCTCGAGCCAGGTCTCTTCCCAGGGCGGTGATAGATCGGCGAGACAAGCTGCCATTAACGTCGAAGCTCTGTCTCGTGCTGAGGTTACCATCTGTCCCAGGAACTGGCAGCGTACTTGTTCGCTCGAATCCACTCCCGGACTCGTCGTAGATGCCAATCTGTGCATCAAGTGTCTTGGCCGAGAATTCTGGGATGCTTGGCGGTGAGATGGAAAAGGCGGGATCAACAGCACCGGGGAGGGCGGCGTTGCTTCTGTTCATGCTTGTCTCGAACGCGTTCTTTTTGGTTACCTCGAAGACCTCCAGCCACTCCGTAAGCTCACCCTGTGTCTCAGCTTGAAGGAGTATCGTTTGGCTCTTTGTCTTGACCTCGAAGCAGAAACGTCGGTCCTCGGCCACCGCTGGCTTTGCATTACAAAGCAAAACTCCAATGTCATCACCCTGGAGAACTCCCAGCGGACCTGGTATGAGCCAGCCAAAGATGCCGTCACGGCAGTAGTACCACCTCCTGATCCATGTATGTCTTGCTGGTTTACCAGAGAGTGCGCGGAGGAACAACCAGCCTTGCTTCTCCGAGATGACAGGGACACCCTCCTTGAGGCGCATGTTGACGGGACCACGGGTGCCGAGGAAGGGGACAGTCGAGGTGCTATAGTCTTCAAGCTCGCGGGACGGCTTAAACCCCGCGAGCGCGCCCTCTGCAAGATCTCGCCTGGCCGCTTGCAACTCACGTCTGAAAACCATCTCTGAAGCTCCCATCTCGTTGGACCAGCCCTGAATTCGTTCCATCTCTTGGTTCCACCGAGCGGCATTGCCAACCGCCTCTCTAGTGCGCTTCAGCTCCTTCCATCTTTCACTGCAGATCCTGACAAGTAGCTTGTCCATGCTGAAGCGCAGCTGGGGAGCAAGCTGGCAGTAGTCCATGGACGCCTTCAGGTATAGCTTTCGGGTCTCGAACACGGCAAAGGCGTCCTCGCGAAGAGCTGAGGGTTCCTTTGTCTTTGACTGACTGACGTAGCGGGCCAAAGTCGTGTCAAAGGTTCGCTGCGCCTGTTCCATAGCTCTCCTGCACTCCTTGAAGTTCCTCAAGTCGCCAACGATGAACTGCCGGATAGGGTCGACAACTGAGCCATCCATCTTCTTCATGGTGCTCAACATTTGTATCCAGTACTCGCGCCAGCCATCGCCGACCCTCTTGAGGGCCAGAAAGGTATAGTCATTATCGACAACGCCGTCGGCGGCTGAGGGCATCATCTTGACGATGTAGGTGTTGACGGTCTCTTCGAGGGCGAGGAAGTCGTGCAGGAGCTTCGAGGTGGACTGGACGTAGCCGTTGAGCCATCGTTCGATGGCATCGACCTGCTCACCAAAGTTGGTGGCGGTTACTCGAAAGGTCGGGGAGTCGAGAGCGGCTTCGTTGAGGCCAACGGGGATGGCGCGGCCAGCTTGCATGGTCGCAGCGGCCGGTGTGCCCGGTGGTTCGGGCATGATGAATAATGTTCAGCGCCCGACTACAGCTTCAGTTGACACTGAGCCGTGGTCTTTATGGCGCGAAATAATATGGCGGTGGGAGATGGAATGATGCTGGTAAGATGGTGGTCGATAGGATAGGTCGAGCCCTTGTTGTTTCCCATGTTGACGTAGCACCCTTGCTCTTTCGTACCTTCCTCTCGCATTCGTAGAAAGCCCCCACATCAAGGTTACGGAGTTGGAAGGAAGGTGGTCTCAAGCCACAACTAGCGCCCCGGAAAACACCCTAGACTCCATGACCACCGACGTATGTACTACGCTTTCGCCTACGGACAATTGAATGAACGGAATACGCGGAGCTTTTAATATCTACCCTTGGAGCTGCGGAGCTTCCCCTCGGATAAGTAATCTCGCTGCGGAAGCAACCATCGAATGCGAGGGCAGGATTACGCAGCTGTGGGAACGAGGGAAGCCCTCGGACACGGACAAATCCAAGCAACGCGTGAACGCGCAAACTACATCACTTTTGAGAACTGCTCAACAATGGCCATGCAAACGACTAGTATTTTGTTGATTCGACGCGTCGTGACTGCTCGTGGCTAGGACTCGTCGAGAAATGACGAACAAGCCTGCAGCCAGCTCACGCCGATTCTACTCCATGACAACAGATCTTTCAAGCCATACAGAGCAACGCCCGTGACGGCCCTCGCGGATCCTCTAGTCGCCGTGACACCCCGACCCTTCAATTTTAACGCGTGGGCCTACCAGCCGTTAGACCTGACTTCTGGGATTGCAGAGTTGAGGGTTTATCTACCTCTATTCCCGCCGATCATAACTCAAGCCGTCATCATTGTGCGAAGCGGACTAGGTCGCGACACCTGACGGGGGTAATGGGGAGGCGCGAGACTGTCCCTCCCCATCAAGCGCTTCTGAGCGATTGACATCGGCGCGGCATCGGTCGACCTCTGCGCCTCGAGGCGCATGGCAC